>JAVTVY010037483.1:0-16444 GCA_036873755.1 Hanleya hanleyi
TCTGGATTTTTCAATAAATTTTTAAAAAAGATGCAAAAAATTTCAGATTTGGGGATTTTTATGGTAAATATGATATTTCAGTGGAAAAACTAAAAATGTGTACCTGTCAAATTCTGGTCTGTATGAAAGGGGGACATCTAATACACAAATAAATGCCAGGCAGTGGCAAAAAAAATAAATAGCAAGACCCTCATGTCACTCCTGCATACCATAATACACATAATCCTGTGTATCCATTAGGTGATACGTGCAATACATTACTGTGATCAGCCTATGATGAAAGGTGTCAGATCAATTGACACACACTTTTGTCATAGAGACAGATAGTATATAAACTTTACCAATTACATGGCTATCTCATCACATCTCTAAAACATCACCAGATCAGCATGCGAAACTCGAAGAAACGGAAGCGAGTTAAGAAAGGAAAGCGAGGGAGCTTGGTCACCCGGTTCAAATTGGGTCATAAATTACTTCCCAAAAAGTCTGCCATGCACAGGAGACACCCTCAACTTCAGGCATCATAAAAAACTCTGAAGAGGTGGAAACAACTAAACAGAATGAGCCAAAATCAGCATGGCACCCCAGATATGACAGAGAGGAATTCAGCAAAGTCACCAGAGTTGGTTATGATGGATGAGGAAAGAAGGTCTGGGAAGGCAAAAACTATTACATCCGAAGGAGTCGAAGAAGCCGGATTTAGCAGAAAAGTATGTAAAAAGGCCCCAGCAGAGCAGGGGAGGATAGGTCTGAGACTGTTGTGCTGGGAAACTGCAAGTGATATGTGAAATAAGGCAAAACAGGACCACGCCACCATTACACCTACCTGCCCACTTCCACAATTTGTCAGTCAGTGAGGTGAAAAGAGGATTATGCTGGAAACCAACTTATGCAGGGGACATAACTGAAATAGTACAAAGACTACCTAAGGTGTTGGAGTGAGTGAGTGAGTGAGTGAATAGGGTTTAACGTCGCTTTCAACATTAAGGTGTTGGATGCAACAATTGACTATTATGATGGAAACTGTGGAAGTTGTAGAAGGCATGCTATAGTTTGTGGTGGAGGGGTTAATACTAGTTGGTGGAAGAAATCTAGAAGTCTGAGTGCAAACAACATTAAGTGGTTAAATTTGGATGACAATGACAGAATACTGGTGTGAAAAATATTGAATATGAAATTGCATGCAGCAGCCAGCCCTTGAAACCAAATTTCAAACACATGTAAGTCAGAAGGAACAAACAGAGCATTCTGTGCCTCAGTGTCAAAAAATATGAACTTTCCTACCAATGCGGCAGCGAGAGCTGGATCCACAGTCTTAAGACTGAATCTCGGTGATGGAACATCACAGCATAAGAAACTTGAAGCACTCCCTGCACCCCTAGAAACTCAGCTCATCTGCCTGCAAAAACCTACAACAAAACAAAAGCAATGCGATTATGAAAGATCATATAAACAGAGGCCAGAGGTCAAAAGAAGAAAAATCTACAATAAAGCAATTAAACTTTAATACTATATAAAAGCTATAAGGCAAAAGATAAGGCAAAAGAAAGAAGATAAGGCTACAAGAAAAGACACATGCCTGACTTTGAGAAAGACCACATTATAAAGAACAACAGTTGTCTCCCCTGATGTGTTGGTCTCACCTGTTAATGCGTGAATTCAGGTGTGCCCCTGAACAAACAATTTGGATCCTGTTTACCCAAAAATACATGGCCTGAATATTTCTCCATGGCCCTACACCTCTGTCTCTGATTATTAACAAAACTGACTTAGAACTGCACTCAGGTGTGCAATATTGTGACAACTTGACTGATGACATAAGTGGCTTATGTCACTGGTGAATTCTTCTAAATTTATATTATGATGCAAAATAAATTTCAAACGATGAACGTGAATTATTCTCCATGTTTTCTTTCCAAAAGGCTGGATATTAATCACTCCATAATGGGGTGGCTGCTTCTTCTGCACCCCAGTCCACAGTAAACATGCTCCATTCGAGCCTAATTGGCTATTATAATTAATTTTTTCGAAATATTTTGCTCTCCACGTGGTATACAACTCCGCCATCTTTATCACTAAACTATGAAATTGACATCAGTGAGAGATTGTCATCCAGCCTCCTAGTATGACTTACCTGAACCGGTGACATATGTATTCTGTGTTTACGCTTTTAGGGCTCGGACCACTATTAAATTTACATTGACGGCCATGTTAATGAAAGTGCACCTGGCTGATTTATTAATTATTTTTGGACTTTCATCTCTTGGCAGTTTGTAGTTCCATTCAAGTCCTGCATCGCCATCTACTTCTTGGCGGGGGTCGCCCATCAAAATTTCGAGCTAGAGCGTCCTGTTGGCAAGCACTGTACTTCCGGCGAATAACTTACCTCCAAAAAGCAGAGTCTACGCACCTGCATATAGTGCCTCAGACTGGCATGAATTATGCAGTGAATTCAAAATAAAAGTCACAACTCAAAAGGGCACTTGTCATGCTTAATGTTGGCCATGCAAGCCCTTGTCTCATTATCAAAAGGAAGCTGGGGAAAAAATCAGCACAAAAACTTGTCCTCTATGGCAGAGGTTATTTAGAGGGGTTAACGGCTAGGGACTTTTTTTTAGTGGTCCGAGCCCCGAATCGATTCAATTCTACTGGAGTCACGTGATCCGCTGTGAATAGACTGCTCGTCGGAGCCGTTTGTCCATCTTATCGTACTAGGTCCTTTCATTAATGAGCAATTGCCATATTTTATAGTTTATAAGCCTATATAGCGTAGAAATAACAGGATAGGTTTTCTTAGAACTGAGTACTTAACAGTGAACAAAACAGGAAATGAAATTCACACTCAACCATGCCTAAAGTGCACATATATTCCAGGGGAGGTTTGACATATTAATTATTGTGTCGTCTTCAGTTGCAACCGATGACATCCACACCTGAATCGAGCTATCACACAAAACACATCTTCGATTTCTGACGTTGAAGATTCTATGTATCTTTATTTAGAAAGTATCTCATTGCGTATATGTTGAAGCTACATGTGTGGCCTATATCATTGCACGGATGTACGCCTAATCGTGTTAATGCTCTTCATCCTACCGGTATATACAACGCTTACCAGGTCATTTTTAAAGAGCGCCTAATCATTTATTGCGAAAATGCTTCTAATCGTGTAAAAAATTATACTCGTGGAGATCATATGGAAATTCGTGCAAGCCATTACTCTGAAAGGAAATGGTACGATAAGGCGAGATTATGGCCTATACGTGGTGCAACTACCTCACTGGGGATCTAATAATACCCCAGCCACCAGTCAGATTTTTGGACCGGATTCGGGGTCGCGCGCACATCGCCGGAAGTGACATCATATATAGTAAGATAGACGTTTGCCGAACATTTCGATTACTTTTCAAGTCTGCATAATACCTCTATTGACCTAGCGTTAAAAAGAATTATCTGGATATTAGTTTCCCTGTTTATCGGGACAGAGCATATGAAAAGTAGTTCGCTCATGTGCAAAACTGAAGGAGTTGT
Organism: Hanleya hanleyi; assembly: GCA_036873755.1. Lineage (NCBI taxonomy): Eukaryota > Metazoa > Mollusca > Polyplacophora > Lepidopleurida > Hanleyidae > Hanleya > Hanleya hanleyi. The sequence goes on from JAVTVY010037483.1 coordinate 3,532, forward strand.
TCGGCCGGATTCAAACTGAACCGTGCGTATGTGGGGTTTCCCCTATATGTCATAGCAACGTACTAAAGGTCAACTTCCGCTATTGGAGGCAGGGATGATGAGCCTGCAAAATGGAGCATGCGCTGTGGGGAGGATGACCAGTTGGCACATATTTCTGGAAATGCCCGCGCCTATTCGTGTGAAGGCAATGCGCTTAAATGGGTAAAACGTGCCGAATCGTGTAATGCTATTGTCCCAAATCGCGTAACGCACTCCCAGATTACACAATTTTCTTTACATGCGTTTGATTTTTCTATATTTTTTATTATTTTCCTAATACACCTTCCCACCCCCTCGTCCCACGTTACATATTGAAAGCATAAGTTAATTTTGAGTGTCTTTTCGGCCTTTAATTGTAATCGAACTTTTGGTAATCCCATCATACCAAGTTATCTATCAAAAATTTCATCGTAGCTCTGGATCGAAAATAAGACAGAAACGTGAAACTTTCCGGTATTCTTTTTCGCATTTTAACGCATAAGTCATTTAGTTTGCCTGAACATTTTTTCTTCCATAAACTATATTAGTTTTGTTTTTATTTATTTGAGAAAATAAGCTGAAGTTGACTTTCGAGAAGATGACGACACTGCGATGTCATCATTGTGGTCATCCTGGATTTTGTTTTATCATATTCTGGTACCCAGGTACATTCTATATGTAGTATAGACAGTGCAAGGAAAAAAGGGCTCCTCGCGAAATATAGTTCTATAAATAACTTCCTGAAATGGTTCAATGAAGAATCTTAATCTTGATCACAATAAAATATCACATCGTCAAAAGTATATCAGCCTTGTACACAGTCACGAATTGAAAACAAGATTTAGACCTATTTTTGGCGAGCTTGGTTAATATTCCGAAATTATAGTGTAATAGGATTTGAAGTCATTTCGACAGTTTTTCAGCACAATGTGTGCCTGAAATCCAGTTTATGACTATATAAATTTGTTTCTTAAACAATAAACTGTGTTTTAGTGGACGATTAATGCTTTAATATCATTAATTTTATCGAGGCGCTAGATTTGTGGTTCCAGCACTAGATTTGTCGTTTCTAATTGTTTAGGTATTGAGCTCTAGCTTGATATCGTTCAGTTCAAATGACAGTGCAAGGGACGTAATTGCGTTATCAGTGATGAGAATTATCTGCCCTTCGAACACAGAGTCTGCACCATTTGCGTATACACTTCGCCGTATCGTGCGTCTTATCGCGGCGCGATATCCGATACTTTGGCGTATACTGTTCGGTCTTTAGGCTACATTCGAGAATCCACCGAATTCTGAGGTCTGAATGTTATATATAGGTGTCGACGAATGCTTTTCTGTAGAGTCATATGGTTGCTTTTTAGCGCCAGACGTCGTCAATTTTTGGCACCGCTTGCATATCGCTCCAATTTATTACCTGTATATGATAGGATTCTGCTGGTGGACTGTTAGTCCCCGAGGCCTGAAACATATATTGTCTGGGCAAAAGATACAGATATGAATAACATCCGTATCATCCAAGAGGTGTTGTAGATCTGTAATTTTGAATAAGTTGAACAGCACAGACTCGAAAATGGCGGGTTACGTTGCGGTTACGTCGGCAAAGTTTAGCTGATTGACTGACGATATCACGTGGTTTTGATTTCTAGGAATTCCCCCTTATATTTACCGAAAGTATAGGCTCAAAATGGATATGCACGCGCTCCCAGGGTCTGTCTTACTTCATATAGATGACTCAGATGGTTACAGGTTGAGACCGCACATGTTCCCCTGTCTGAGATTTACATGTGAGTGTGGCATCTACACGGTCTCCATGCTGTGGTGACATGATTGGAACTATATCACAAGTACTGCTTGAATTAGCAACAACAGAAACGAGTATTTCAGTTTTAAAGAGAGCATTTATGATGGCAATGGGTAGTCTATAGTATTGAACCCGCCTGACGGAGGGAAAATGTCTGACTGATCCACTTTACTGGTCGTCACTTTGCTTCAAGAGTACGTTTACATCTCTCTGAATTGCAACCGATTTGTGAATGAAGGAATGTAGGCTAATAGTAAAGAATGTAGGCTAATAGTAAGGAATGTAGGCTAATAGTAAGGAATGTAGGCTAATAGTAAGGAATGTAGGCTAATAGTAAGGAATGTGGGCTAATAGTAAGGAATGTAGGCTAATAGTAAGGAATGTAGGCTAATAGTAAGGAATGTAGGCTAATAGTATTTAAGCGCCACAAACAGAACAGCATTATTACGCGCGGGCCTCTTACAATCTGTTACTATGTCTGATATTCGGAGAAGTGAGGTATTCTATTCGATGAAGAAACCGCAGTTTAGGACATAGAAAGACCTGAGAAATGGTTTCTAGGTAGTTCTATTGTTAATTGCACAAATAATCCCAGCCTACCTAGCAGACAGAGTTTCTAATGAAAGTTTGAATTGAATTTTAAATTTAAATTTTTAATCGGAATTTTAAATTTAAATTGAAACTTCAAATTTTAAATTTAATATCAAATTCAAATATCAATTTCAAATATCAAATTTCATAATTCAAATTCAAATTTCATAAAATATAAAAATATTTGATGAAAATTTAAATTTCCAGTTGAAATGAAAAGCTTCAATAACACGTCTAAAAACTATTTGATTCTCCAGATCAGTCTGAAATTGACCCCACCTGGGCTAGGACACAGGGGCTTAAATTACCGTTGTTAAGTAGTTAATTAGGTTTATTTGGAGAGGGGGTAGCGAGGGAGTAAACAAAAGGTTCCTTGCTCCCTCGACTCCCACCAAATAAACCTAGTTAACCAGTGAACAACGGTAGTGAGCCCCTGTGACTAGGATTGCATGCGCATGCTCTGAATAAATGCCTTTGATAGTGAAATTAACGTCGGGCAACATGAACTACATGCTCTGACCTGGGTCAGGTTAAATATTCCCATTGCGTTTCTATAACATTTCCGCCTTCAAGCATCTATTATATACTGTCTCCTCAAAGTTTCATCATTTGAGAAGTCCAACTGACAAACGACATCCTTAGTCTGATGTCGTTAGACAGGGTCTACTCATTCATGCATATTCACAGTGGTTGATCAACGTTCCACAGCGACAGTGTGATTGGATAGTACAATGGAATCCCAGAAATCATTTCGTGAGTTTCACGTATGGTGAATAATGCGACCATCACCATACCCAACCGGCGTACATGACTGGTGGTCTTTCACGGCAGATTGCGAGATCCACAACGGGACCGTCTATACGTCATGGGACAACTGATATATGTAGTTTTGGGGATTTCTGACAGCTGGAACCACAGGTTAGACGACACCACCGGCAGATCTCCGGAGAACCCTATTCCCAATACTTCGTTGCAACAAATGATCTACCTTGCTGGACAGACTGATTTGTTGTGTCAAATTTATCGGGAATTCGAACATATGATGAGCGGCTCGTTTTTGAACCAGCCGCCATGACAGACAATCACACCGAAGAAACTGAAAATGCCCTAAAACTCCATAGGGGTACCCAGACACTGTTCTAGTTTTTTTGTATATTTTTCTTTGTCAAATAATCCAGAAAGAATTTAAATATATATATGATACCAACCATTCCTTCCAAGAATGAATAACAGCCAATCAGCGGACGCCCTGTTCACAGTTAGTCGTCTAACAAACAGGCTGCTTGGAGTCGAGAATACTACCTGTATTCAATATGGTATGGTGTTCTATTTGGGCCAAGTTTGCGTCGCGTGGCGACTTTTAGAAACTCGCCACTCGCCACGCCGGACCTCTCCGGCGCGCGGCGACTGGCGACTTTCTGCTATCTCTTAACCTGCAAAAACTCGCCAGTCGCCACCCGCCGTAAAACACGGCGAGTTTCGCTCTATCTCTTAACCTGGAAAAACTTGACGCGCGCCAGTCGCCGGATGAACCACGGCGCACGGCGACTGGCGACTTTTGACTGTAGTGAAACTCGCCACTCGCCACGCGCCGTGGACATCTCCGGCGCGCGGCGACTGGCGACTTTCTGCTATCTCTTAACCTGCAAAAACTCGCCAGTCGCCACGCGCCGTAATACACGGCGAATTTCGCTCTATCTTTTAACCTGGAAAAACTCGCCGCGCGCCACTCGCCGGACAAACCACGGCGCGCGGCGACTGGCGACTTTTGACTTCTGGAATTCTCAGGACTTTTTCTCAAGTGCGCATGCCCGAGGAGCATCAATTATGCAGTTGCAATATCATAAATCACAGTCGCGATCTCATCGAATTTGAGGAAGTAAAAAAATATGGAAACTGTTGAAAGAAATACGTCTTTTCATCTTTAAAAATAGGGTCTTGATAGTTTGTAGGGTTTGTGATACAGGAAACATCAACCCAACAAAGAGCCGCTCTATGGATTAAAACAGCAATAAAGGATCTCTTATACAAAGATATCGCCCGTTTTCACATAAAACTTACGAAGAGAGAAATTCAATCATCCAGAGAAAATGTTAGCATTTTTTCTTACTTTTTTAATCAATATGACGATGACGCTCTATTCGCTTTCTTAATATTTCATACAGCATATTAGTTGACGTTGCTTTTATCTTGTAAAACAAAATTCCCGCGTCAAGTGCTTTATTGTATCTTAAATAAAGAACAATTTCAAAGCGATTCATTCTGAATTGAAAACGATATGCTGTTTTATAAATATATATAGGCACTTATATAAAAAAAGATTTAAAAAACGATTGAAAATGTTGTCTTGGTGTCAACTTTTTAAAATATACCAGCAGATAATAACGAGAGTATGCAAGTTCTGCAAAGAAACGGATAACGAGTATTTTAATAAAGAAATAATTGCACATTTGACAAAATTAGATTGCCCTATATGCGTATTGCATTAAAAAGAAACTTGTTTCAAAAAACAACTATATTGATTATTACAGATAGCTTACATCTTCAAAATTAGTCACATAGCATCAGATGTAGCTGGAGAGTTCATTCATTAAAAATTATGTATATGCACGAGGAAGAGATTTAAAATTAAATTAAATGACAGCATGTTTCGAACAAAATATTCCGATAATTGATGCTCCCCTGGCATGCGCACTTGAGAAAAAGTCCTGAGAATTCCAGAAGTCAAAAGTCGCCAGTCACCGCGCGCCGTGGTTCATCCGGCTAGTGGCGCGCGGCGAGTTTTTCCAGGTTAAGGGATAGAGCGAAACTCGCCGTGTTTTACGGCGGGTGGCGACTGGCGAGTTTTTGCAGGTTAAGAGATAGCAGAAAGTCGCCAGTCGCCGCGCGCCGAAGAGGTCCACGGCGCGTGGCGAGTGGCGAGTTTCACCACAGTCAAAAGTCGCCAGTCGCCGCGCGCCGTGGTTCATCCGGCGAGTGGCGCGCGGCGAGTTTTTCCAGGTTAAGAGATAGAGCGAAACTCGCCGTGTTTTACGGCGGGTGGCGACTGGCGAGTTTTTGCAGGTTAAGAGATAGCAAAAAGTCGCCAGTCGCCGCGCGCCGGAGAGGTCCACGGCGCGTGGCGAGTGGCGAGTTTCTAAAAGTCGCCACGCGACGCAAACTTGGCCCAAATAGAACACCATAATATGGCAGCATATATACTCTCGACTTAAGCAGCCTGTGGTTCGAACATATGGTCGAGGATAATTTGCATGGTCCAAAGTCCGTCGAAATTGTCCTGAAACCTGATGACGTCGGCCCCCTACATCGATGACAATAAAACCCCACTTCTATCCCTTGATGCAATGCAGGCCCCCAACAACAATGCCAATTAAATGGCTGGTGGGGATCTTTATACAATTCAATTAGTCTGTCACCTCCCGCATGTAACATGCCATCAACTTAATTGCTAGCACGATGTCCCGGGACTTGGCACAGTCGGAATAGTAGGCTTCAATTTGGTGTATCGGGTTACATATAGGACTTCACGTCTTGCGGCACATGTACTCTGCGTTGACATTGACAGTTTAATTGGTTTGGTGTTACATAAGCAATGTTACATTTCTGCACTGCGAACAAATTTGTGTTGTTTTAGCACAATTTTGTGCTAAAATGGCTTTTTGTGTTGAAATCAACATGGTTTGTGTTGAACTTCATTTATCAACACAAAATTGTGTTAAGTTCAGCACAAATTAGTGTTGATTCTAACACAGTTTGTGTTATTCTCAACACAATACTGGTGCTAAAATGGCTTCAACACAATTTTTTTTGCAGTGTGCCACCATTAGTTGAAGTCGACGTGGTTATGACCTTTACGGACACACTTTCTATTTGGATCTGACCGAACAACTCCCTCAGTGTTGCACATGAGCGAACTTTTCATATACTCGCCTCATATAAAGTAATCAGAACTTTCCATAAACATCGCTTTTATGGTGTCACTTTCGGTGGTGTGCTGCTCGATGCTACCACTTGACACGGCCTCCGACAATGACTTCGACGGAATAGGCCGAGCAGTCGCAAATGCGATGCTACGACTCTCAATGTGTAAATCGGCTCTCTTCGTAGATTTCCACTCGGAAGTTCCGAAGATGTGAAGTCTGAGCCCTTGGTTAATGTTAGATTTCGCATGTAGGCCATACAAAGAAACAGTTGAGCATTTTGGGGAATTCCTGGATTTGTCGTTTATTATTTATCGGATTATATTGGGTTCAGAAAATCACATCAGCTGTATTCAGACGAAACTATGCAAACATGTAAGTAGTATACAAAGAGTAAATGGAGTAATTAGCGCTTCACTGCGCATGCGCAGAAAAAAAAATGGGGAGGTTTTGTGGCGGTTTTGTGGCGGTGTGCGCAGGAGTGTTGTGCGCAGGTATGACGTCACTTCTGGTCTGGGTGAATGGGGCGTGACCTTGGGGGCGTGTATTTCTCCGCGGTGATGCTGCCTGGCGGTGATGCGGTCTGCCTCCGCGGACCGAAAGTAGTTCCAAAACCGTGGGTTTTCGTGGAAGTGTTCGGCAATCTGTAGGGACCGCTAGTGGACCGATGGGGTCGAGTGAGGTATCAAAGTGAAGCATTCGTGAAGGGGCATTTGATGGGCTGGGTGCGGGGTTGAAATATCGGCCTTCTGCGCATGCGCGGTGGCCGAAGGGTATGAAAATAGCCTTTTTGGAACTAGGGGAGCCCCTAGTGGACCGATGGGGTCGAGTGAGGTATCAAAGTGAAGCATTCATGAAGGGGCATCTAATGGACTGGGTGTGGGGTTGACATATCGGCCTTCTGCGCATGCGCGGTGGCCGAAGGGTATGAAAATAGCCTTTTTGGAGCTAGGGAGCCCCTAGTGGACCGATGGGGTCGAGTGAGGTATCAATGTGAAGCATTCATGAAGGGGCATCTAATGGGTTGGGTGTGGGGTTGACATATCGGCCTTCTCCGCATGCGCGGTGGCCAAAGGGTATGAAAATAGCCTTTTTGAAGCTAGGGGAGCCCCTAGTGGACCGATGGGGTCGAGTGAGGTATCAATGTGAAGCATTCATGAAGGGGCCTCTAATGGACTGGGTGTGGGGTTGAAATAGCGGCCTTCTGCGCATGCGCGGTGGCCGAAGGGTATGAAAATAGCTTTTTGGAGCTAGGGGAGCCCCTAGTGGACCGATGGGGTCGAGTGAAGTATCAATGTGAAGCATTCATGAAGGGGCATCTAATGGGTTGGGTGTGGGGTTGAAATATCGGCCTTCTGCGCATGCGCGGTGGCCGAAGGGTATGAAAATAGCCTTTTTGGAGCTAGGGGAGCCCCTAATGGTCCAATGGGGTCGAGTGAGGTATCAATGTGAAGCATTCATGAAGGGTCATCTAATGGACTGGGTGTGGGGCTGAAATATCGGCCTTCTGCGCATGCGCGGTGGCCCAAGGGTATGCAAATAGCCGTGTTGGAGCTAGGGGAGCTACTAATGGTCCAATGGGGTCGAGTGAGGTATCAAAGTGAAGCCTAGGTGAAGAGGCATTCAGGCAATGGGGTGGGTGCATGTAAAGTTTTTCCTGAAAAAAAAAAACGGAAAACGGACTTTATCGAAAACCTGGGAAAATGCCTATATGGGGTATGAGGGGTATATAGGTCGACGGGCTTAACGGGGCTTGTCTATCAATAGAGTTATCTCCCCCTAGTTCCAGGGTGGGTGTATGTAAAAATTTTCCTGAAAAATACGGAATACGGACTTTATCCTAAATTACGGGAAAATGCCTATATGGGGTATGGGAGGTATAGGACCATCCTGGGAAACGTACTTCTATACATTTGCGGTAGGGTTGTGAGGTCTCGTTTTACTCGTCTCGTCATTTAGAACATGATAGGAAGTGTCCTCGTGCGAATCGGTGAAATTTTTGAAAAAAGTCACCGAACCCCATATAGTCCCATACTGGGGTATAGGATCAATGTTTGTCCCCCTGGGAAACGTACTTCTATACATTTGCGGTAGGGTTGTGGGGTCACGTTTTACTCGTCTCGTCATTTAGAACATGATAGGAAGTGTCCCCGTGCGAATCGGTGAAATTTTTGAAAAAAGTCACCGAGCCCCATATAGTCCCATACTGGGGTACAGGTTCAATGTTTATCCCCCTGGGTGAAATTTTTGAAAAAAGTCACCGAGCCCCATATAGTCCCATACTGGGGTACAGGTTCAATGTTTATCCCCCTGGGAAACGTAGTTCTATAAGCGGTAGGGTTGTGGGGTCTCGTTTTACTCGTCTCGTCATTTAGAACACGATAGGAAGTGTTGCGGAGCGAATCGGTGAAATTTTTGAAAAAAGTCACCGAGGCCTGGGTAGGCCCATAGGCCTATACTGCATGGCTATGGGTGTATAGGGCCATACTGGGTGGACATGTTGGAGTCTAGGTGAGTCCCTAATGGTCCAATGGGGTCGAGTGAGGTCTTATTTTGAAGCTCTCGTGGAGGAGCACTTGACTACACTAATGGTTCGCCCGTGTTCAATAGTCTACGCATGCGCAGTCTGGCCGTAGTATAGAAAACAGGCATTTTGGGTGCTATGTAGGGGTGTGTTTGGGTTAGAGATGAGCTAATCACGGTTCGAATGGGTCGTGTGAGGTGTCAAAGTGAAGCTTGTGTGGGGTAGAGTCAGAATGGTGTGTTTTGAATGCATGTCGCGTTAATCTGCGCATGCGCAGTTGGTTGTAGTAAGTAAAGTGGCCATTTTGGGGCAGTGAAGGAAGGTATTTGGGTCGAGATGGGCTATTCACGGTTCGAATGCGTCCTGGAAGGTGTCATCTTGTAGTTCTCGGGGTGTACATTCCGATTTGAGGGATGTTCGCGTCATCTGTGACGTCATCGGTGACGTCATCGGTACGAGTAGTAGCGAAAGTGGCCATTTCGGGCAGTACATGAAGGTATTTGGGGTCGAGATGGGCTATTCACGGTTCGAATGCGTCCTGGAAGGTGTCATCTTGTAGTTCTCGGGGTGTACACTCCGATTTAAGGGATGTCCGCGTCATCTGTGACATCATCAGTGACGTCATCAGTACGAGTAGTAGCGAAAGGGGACATTTTGGGTGCTATGTAGCGGTGTGTTTGGGGTAGAGAGGCACCATCCTTGGTTCGAATGAGTCGTGGAGGGTGTCAAAGTGAAGCTTGTGTGGGGTAGAGTCAGAATGGCGTGTTTTTGAATGCAAGTCGCGTCAACCTGCGCATGCGCAGTTGGTTGTAGTAAGTAAAGTGGCCATTTTGGGGCAGTACATGAAGGTGTTGGGGTAGAGAGGGACCATCCTTGGTCCGAATGCATCGTGTGAGGTGTCATTTTGTTGCTCTCGGGGTGTTCATTCCGATTTGAGGGATGTCCGCGTCAGCTGTGACGTCATCTGTGACGTCATCGGTACGAGTAGTTGCGAAAGTGGCCATTTTCGGGCAGTACATGGAAGGTATTTGGGGTCGAGATGGGCTATCCTTAGTCCGAATGCGTCCTGGAAGGTGTCATCTTGTAGTTCTCGGGGTGTACATTCCGATTTGAGGGATGTCCGCGTCATCTGTGGCGTCATTGATGACGTCATCGGTACGAGTAGTAGCGAAAGTGGACATTTTGTGGGTGCGTGGGGGTGAGTTTGGTGTAGATAGGGACTATCCTTAGTCCGAATGCGTCGTGTGAGGTGTCATTATTTTGTAGCTCTCGAGGTGTACATTGCGAGTTGAGGCATGTCCGAAGCATCTGTGACGTCATTGTTGACGTCATCAGTAGGAGTAGTAGCGAAAGTGGACATTTTGGGGCAGTGAAGGAAGGTATTCGGAGTAGAGAGGAACCATTCTTGGTCCGAATGCGTCCTGAGAGGTGTCATGTTGTAGCTCTCGGGGTGTACATTCCGCGTTGAGGGATATCCACAGCATCTATGACGTCATTGGTGACGTCATCAGTACGAGTAGTAGCGAAAGTGAGCATTTTGGGGCAGTGAAGGATGGTATTTGGTGTAGAGATGGACCATCCGCGGTGCGAATACGTCGTGTGAGGTGTCATCTTGTAGCAACGCCCACCAACGCCATTCTTAATGCTTCAACGCCCAGGTGAAATAGCTCAGAAGCTCTGATATTCCATGAAATTGTCACTAATTCTTCGAAATGCAGTGACGCCAGTCGACGCCCGTCGTTACACCTTAACACTCTAACATAACACCATGATATAGACCGGACAGAGAACAACAGCAGCAACAACAACAATGATCACACATAAGAGAACAACAACAACAAGAAGTTTTTTTTCATATAGTTTATTCTCCCCAATGTTACATCATACCCACGTTGGGGGAGCCGCGTTGGGTATATTTACAATTCAAGAATATTCTTGCCCAATCAGAGGCCACCATTTGCATCTGTCATATTCGTTCCTGTCCGTTAGATGTATTCTCGGCTACTCTTGTCCAATCAGAAGTCGCCATTTCAGAAAGTTCCATCTTCGGCCATGTTCGCTCTCAACCGTTTGTTCTAATCGTCATCGGACAGGCCAGGATACCGTTGAGGAAACATATCCTCAGATAGTTGTTTGCGCATTCTGAGTATCTATCAGTGCATGGGTGAATACTTTCATCCGATGGGGGTGGTGGGTCAGCTTAACCACGAAGAATGTAACATTGCTGACCCTCTCCACTATCCACTTGGTGTTGGGACGCTGTTCATAGGCCCATTCCAAGGGATCCACAGTGTCCAGTTGGGCCAGCATCGTCTCTAGCGACGCCCGATTGGTGATTGTGAAAGGATGGTCGTACACTGGGTTGATGGCACTGGAATAGAAATAGCAAAATTCACGCGTCATCTTATGGCATAAGATGTACCCAAATGCTACATTTAATGTGAAGGATGTAGGTTGGCCATTGAAGATGGCTTCCACGTAGCTGCGTAGACGGGCGAGGTCGGTCAGTCGGAAATTGTACAAGTCCAATATAGAGCGATGACGGTGGAAGCAGTGTCGGATCATGGACCAATGGCGTCGATACATCTCACTCAGTGGATGATCTTCGGGTAAGAGATCGCTGGAAACATCCACCGCATCTTCCAGAAAATGTTCGTTGTTGTCAGGTGTATGACTGGAAACAGTGATGCTAGGGACCGGCTGGATATCTAGGCTCTTCTGAGCTGTGGGTATAGGCGGGCTCTCTGTGATCGCATCACCAGTGGCATTCTCCTCCCCGGGTTCATCTTCAGTGGATCTGTCCCTCCTGGGTACCTCTTTAGTGGAAAGTTGTCCCTCATGCCGTGGTGATGCACCATGAATCAAACGCTCATGCCGTTTTAACTGACTGGGTCATTTGAAGAGTTGACCACATTCTTCGCATCGACGCTTGGATGGCCCATGAATTGAACGTTCATGGCGCTGTAAATGATCTGGGCGCTGACACGACAGTGTAGGCCTACATATCGTACAGCTATACCGGGCGGTTCCATCGTGCTTGGTAGCCTCATGGCGGCGCAAGTCGTGCCGGCGAGTGAATGATTTCGAGCACATAGTACAAGTGAACATCTTGGTGGTTGACAGAGTGTCTGATGAAACGGCCAGGCCGTTTCCTTTTTTTTATAGCAAGCTAGCTGTTGATCTATTTTTAGCACAATCAGTTCTAAACTAGGGGAAAACCCCTATCACCTCTAGCCAAAAGGGCTAATATCGGTCCCCGGGCTTATTGGGATCTGCCTATCAAGTCAATGGGGTGATGTAAATAACAACAAGTTCAGCAATGTTCATACAGTTTATTATCCCCAATGTTACATCATACCCAGGCTGGGGGAGCCGCCCTGGGTATGTTTAGTATGTTCGCATTCGAAATATCAAAACACCGTGTTTTATTATTCAACGCATCGTCACATCAGGCACAAGTGTTTAACGAGCTCAAGTCAACGATCAGCATGTAGACATAGAGAGTATGTACGGCATGAGACTATGTGCGGCATCTTATGGTATTCATCAGTGCGCGGGTGACGCATTCAACCGATGGCGGTGGTCGGTCAGCTTGGTAAGGAAGAACGTGGCATTGGTGACCTTCTCTACGACCCATTGTATGTTGGGGCGTTGACGATGTGCCCATCTCAAGGGTTCCACGGTGTCCAGTATCTCCAGCATCGTCTCTAGTGACCTCCGGTTAATGATGGTGAGCGGTTGGTCAAACACATGGCTGTTATTACTGGCATAATAATATCGTAACTGGTCCGTCTTTTTGTGACGTAAGATGTACCCGAAAGCAACATTCAATTTGAAGGCCGTAGTTTGATCTTTGAAGATGGCTTCCACGTAGCTGCGTAGACGGGTGAGGTGGTTCAGTGGGAAATTGTAGATATCTGGAATGGGGCGATCACGGTGGAAAATGTGCCGTATCATGGGCCATTGGCGCCGATCGATGTCATTCACTGAATGGGCGTCCTGTAACAGATCGCTGGGAATATCCACTGCATCTTCCAGAAAATGTCCGATGTCGTC
>JAVTVY010037484.1:0-171440 GCA_036873755.1 Hanleya hanleyi
TTTCATCCCAAGTCTGAATTTCCCAGAGTACAAGTAATCGTGAATTTGATTGGCTTTGATTGGCTGAACAGTACATATTGGCTCCGCCCACACGTTATTCAACCAATCAGTAAAATTTTTACACAACATACGAATTCAATGAAACTAAATAAGATCGGCTCGTTTTCTAGATTTATAGTTTTTCTTTCCAATCCATATGAATTTAAAGGCATTTCTGTAAAACCATGATTATTTAGCATTTAAAATAACACTATGAGTATGACAGTATCTTGTTTTATAGTCAAGAGTTGTTAGAAAAATGATCGTGGAGTAGGAGAATAGCGAATTTTCTGAACTTGTCGGAGATTGCGACGTCTGAAGATTTTCTTGTCTGGATGTACTTTTAGTAGATTCATTTTCTCACAGATTAAATAAGTATGGAAACTATATAAATGTGGATCTCTTATATAGGATGCGTATCCACATTTTACAAAAGTCGAAGTTTTATGCTCTAGATAAAAATGTGCATACACATCCTATATAGAGATGTATCCACAAAAACCTTCTATATTGTGGTCACGCCATTCTTCATGGTCCATCGACAACCGATCCGTGGAACTTTTGTTGTAAGATCACAAAGGTGGTGTTAGCTTTAGATATAGGGAATCGTCTTCAATGCATTTTTGATACACAGAGCTTATTTAGACTGAATATTTCAGAATTATTTGTTGCTCAAATTGGTTTTGGATAAAGGTGTCCTATTTTTGTAACAAAAAGAAAATCTGCACCGAAAAGTGCATAAAAATACAAAAATAAGCCAATGAACCTATGGTGCGCCATAAATCCGTTTTCGTGCATCTGCAGCCCTTCATTATTTCGTGTCTTGTAATTCAGCATGTATAGGCTGTACAAAATGGTCCATTTCATATCATTTTGATAAAAGTGAAAGTTTGGCCCTACAAACCGAACAGCTTGAGGAAGATTCCTCATGTAAAGCCAACACCACCTTTCCTCCCTTAAATGATCACAAATATGGGACTAATAAACCCCTCTGATGCAAGTAAACCCGACATCAGTACTTTAAGTACTTTGATTAACACTTATGAGTACAGACAAATTCAAGGTACGTGACTCTAGTCGTGGTCAAGTGGGATAACTTTTGATGAAAATTTCGCTAAAATGAGTCGACGCTCAGTATCAGAACGAGGCTTCAAGGCTCGCGCTGACCAGAGACATCCCGAGGACCACGAATGTCGGGTGTTTTGGCGTTTCTGTGTCGCTACTACGCTTGATCGTTACAGTCAATAAGACACCTTGGATATCATGACCACAGGGTCCCTTTCACCGGCATAATCGTTAACCGAAGAGACGTGACCGTACCAGTGAGCGAACCTAATACGATGAACTTGAAGTAAGATGTCAGATGTAAGCGACGGTTCAAAGGAGGAATTCGGGGGGAAGGTTGTCCAATGCAATTCTTATTATGAAGGCCTTCATGTAAGTCTCGCCGCCGCAGGTATGAGCCCTGCCCCGTTAGCAAGGACAACTATGTATAGGCATTCACAGGAGTCCATTCCTAGATCGAGTGATCTCCATCGAGATTTGATTTCACTGGATTGGCGCAGATGTGCAGAGGTCCGTAAGTCCAGACCCATGGATTTCACAATCAAAATAAAACAAGCGAGCAAAATAAAATGTACAACGATAACCCCCCCCCCCCCCCCCAACAACAACATCAAATTCTACCTCGATTACTTAACAGCAAAGATGAATCACATGGCAAGTATCAGTCCCAGTGGACTCTTCTATCAGAGATTTTTTTTCTGACACCGGATCCATGTAATTAGACAAGAAGGAACCAAAAGAAGAGTTATCACCCTTCGATGGGGTTGCTGCAGTTTTAACAACCACCTTGAATCAGCAAGTCCAATACTGGAACATGTAAAGGACGGGCTGAATTTTGGGATTCCTTTGTACTGTTCAATCGCACACTCGCTGTCGTAAGTAGATCGACTTTATGAATACGGATTAGCAGACTAGATTTCCAACATTCTCCATTACAGCGCGTGATACCTTTCTACTTCCGCCTTGATGGTAAGAGACTAAATCCCATCTGACGGTACAGATCTTTACTCTGAACGTGTGGGGTGAAAATATAAGACGCTTGTAAGGGGGAAAGTGGCAACGATTCGGTGTGAGGCTCGTGAGATAAAATTGTCACAGGACCTGCTGTAAGTTGTATGGTCAGGCTTTTGTTCAGAATATTACCTTTTCAATGGGATGTTTTACACCAAAGCCTTGCCGGAAATGTCCGTGTGCAAAACAATGGGAATATTTAATCTGGTCCAGCTAGTTATACCAGATACGTCCAGTAATAAATTAAAAACGGTAACGAGCCCCTGTGGTCGGGACTATCTCGTGGGTGGCCTCAAAGTGTTTCATCGCAAAATAGAGAACATTTTTTTTCCTGTGAACTGCCGCCGATTTTATTTCTACCACATATAATAGCTAATTTATGGGCGGCCATTTATGTCAAAATTACTAGCTCGGGTTGTGCAGCCTAACTCACAACAGAAAACGTATTTAACGATATAAAGTGTTGGTTTGAACGATTATTTCATCTTTTTGCAAACAAGGAACCTAACTCTAAACGCATATTTCATCTCTCTCCAAAGGAAGAATCTAACTGTGAACGAAAAGTGAAGATACGGAAATACAAGCGAACTCAGAAGGAACAGCATATTTCAGCACGTACAACGTATCAGAGAACGAACGACCTCTTTCAGAACGAGTTTTATAATCGAGGGGGCGCTCAGCAGACGGGAGACCACTCGAGCGCCTCTGTCTGCTCCCCCCCCACATGTTGACACCATTTTCAGGGGTGGCTCTCGTTTACATGTGCGACTCACAACCTCCCCACAACGCATGCTCCATTTCGCAGGCTCCAATAACATCCCTGCCTCCAATAGCGGAAGTTGACCTTTACTACGTTGCTATGACGTATAGGGGAAAACAACCAACGCACGGTTCAGTTTGAATCCGACCAAACAACTCCTTTAGTGTTGCACATGAGCGAACTACTTTTCATATGCTCTGTCCAGATAAACAGGGAAAATTATCTCCAGATAATTCTTTTTAACGCTAGGTCAACGGAGGTATTATGCAGACTTGAAAAGTAATCAAAATTTTCGTTAAACATCTATTTTACTATATATGATGTCACTGCCGGCGATGTGTGCGAAGGCCCCGAATCCGGTCCAAAAATCTGACTGGTGGCTGGGGTGTTATTAGACCCCCAGCGAGGTGGTTGGTGCGACTCATAGTACGGAGTCTCACAAGATGAGAATGACAAGTCCCTGTGAATTTTTGTCTGATAAACTTTTGGTACACTTTAACCCAGGGGCAAAAAAGAACTACACTCATTCACGACCTGAAATAGCGGAACTCGAAATAGCGGCCGAGTTTCACGTCATAAATCTTTCTACCATCCGGAATGACCCGAATATTTCCGGAAATAATTTCCGAAGGAACGTTGTTCGTTGTGAAACAGCTCGTTCGTTCAGAGTTATACTCTTCGTTTAGAAATAGGTCCCTCTGTGTCAGACTGGCTATTCGTTCGGAACTAGGCTTTTCATTCTGTGTTTGCATTCGAACATCGTGCCGTTTGTTTTCGGTTTGAGTATACGTTTAGAGTTAAGGATTTTTAATTTGCAGGAATATAAAATGCGTTTAAGACTACAGTGTACATTGTAAGATATGCTGTCTTTTCTGAGTTTGGCTTTACGTTTTGTAATTGCTAATTTTGACATGAATGGCTGCCCATACTAATTCCCAGAATTTCGGCGAAGCCGATATATGACATCACTACGGGTGTATAGCAAAGCTAAGTGTGTTGTTGGAAACGTACTCTTGAAGCAAAGTGCAAACGCACTGGGGTAATAACCCAGCCACCAGTCAGATTATGGGACAGGATTCCCGCCAGGGCACACACCGCCGGAAGTGACGTCATAACATATTTAAAGCAGTATTTCTCGATGTTTATCGATGCTAATTATGTTTCTTATCTCTTGAGATAGGGAGCTGAAACTTATCACACTGAGTCAAGGTCTACAAGAAAATCTAAAAGAAATCCAAAATGGCCGGTATGATGACGTCAAAGTGATGTCATTTTCAAGAAAGCATATTTGGTCGATTTTTCGAAAGTTTTATTAATGCAACTTCTTCCCATAAACTGCGGATAAATTAGTAAATATAAGTCTGATGTGAAATAAAATATATTTTTAGCATAAAATTTGAAGAAACATGACGAAAACATCACTCTTCTGGTACCCCGCGTGGCCGCCATCTTGACTTTACCCCTCTTCCGGAGATAGCACAGAAAGTTTGGTAGGGGGAGGGGCCATAATGCCCCCCTGCCCCCCCCCCCCCGCCCACCCCCCCGCTCTCCAGGCCTGGTGGGGTTGAGATGTGAATATATGTATGTGGATATTAATACTACGATGTGGATATATAGATCTGAATATTATATAGCTCTGGATGTTATTAAGATGTGGATATCCTACAGGCATGGAAATTATTCAAATGTGAATGAATAGATATGAATATTATACAGATGTGGATATTATAGAAGTTCATTGTTTACTTCTACACGTAACTAAAGTATGGGACACAATTTTGAATGCAACAAAACATTATCCACTTCTTATGAGTTTCAAATCGATACATCTAACTTTGGTACAGCTATATATAATCAGGATGCATCGAATAGTCTTTAGGTACATGTATAACCTCTTCTTTAACTTTAAGGTAGTCCGCTAGTTGTTTTGGGCTTTGGCAGTCATTTTCCATGTTTTTGCCTGATTTTTCTAGTGGGTTATCTCCCTTCCCTAGGTTAAGAGATAGGGATTTTCCTTAAAAGTCCTATAACCGAGAATTTTGTACAGCAACATTCATCCAATTTGATAAATTTTGATAGACATTGTGATTATCTTCAAACAGTTAGAATATTAAAAAAAGTTAGATACTATTTATGATTTTTCATGAATATGCTTCAAAACCAGTGCTATTCCCTGTGATTTCTGGGTTATCAAATCGAGCATGGGTCAGTCTATTTGACAGTGTCTGCAGGTAAAAAATGCACACCAACCTATATTTTTTCTTTGCTTTCCATCATATTACACAATTTTGAATGCAACAAAACATATTATTCAAAAAGTTAATTACTTTGATTTACCACCAGCGCACATCCTTAACAAACTTCAAAATAAGTCATCCCTCCATCTATACAATCATTTAGGCATCCCTCTAATTTTTCAAGCATCCTTTCCTCCGTATACACTCTCAGGATGTTTGGGTATGGACGTGACGTACCCAAAATAGTTGAATCTAATGGATTCAAAATGTTCGGGTCAAAATGGAAATTGACTCAACTCTTTAGGTCAGTCACGTCTAACCCAAAAATATCTGGTCAACTTGACCCAATCTTTCTGATAGTGTACCTTCAATCATTTGAGCATCCCTCTCTCCAAGTATTCAAGAATTCCTCCATCCATCTCTCCAGTCATTTGAGCAAGCCTCCCCTTCAATTATTCAAGCATCTCTCCCTCCTTTCCTCCCTCCATTATAAATTTAATACACTTTATGAGCATTGTAAAAACCGAATGTTATGTTTGAAAGTTAAACATTGGTATATATTTATGAATATAAATATGTATGGGAAAGTTTGTTATAGTTTATATTATGTTGAAATGTTATATAATTAACTGATCAATACAATATGAATTACACTATATTTTGCGTTCTGTTTTCTCTATGTTTTCTAGTATATTCCTTGTATGACTGTCAATAGATAGAGCTACTTCCTTTTTCCCTCAAGTTTATACTGTTTGTGATTTGAGTTTTACATATAAATGGAATATTTGAAAAAAAATATATGTATTTTTAGTTTGATGACGTCATCTTGTCGTCTTTGAGATACCGTACTGGTTGTCCTTTGTCTTAGAATACTCACATAAGATAGACTCAATACGATATAGGTAAGTTACGCAAGCGCATTGTAGTCTCAAAAAAAAATAGTTACCTTCCCTTATATTTAACTTTTCAATAATGTCCATGCAAATACATGACTGTTTTGAATACATCTGTACTGGTGTAGTGATTGACACGAAATTGTTATGCTAATTCAATCTGTATAGGGGTTAAACTGCCACGTGATCAAACAGCATCGGCGAATCTCTACAAATTATAGCTACATGATTACCATCAAACATGGCAGTGGTATATATGATTCTGATTGGTGCAGTCCTTGAACCTAAACTTGTTTTACAACTCCACTCCTGATCATGATTCTGATCTTGAACCTGATCTGTGTAAATCTTTGACACTGTTGGTACCTCTCTGATTCTGTTTCAACTCTTTGTATTCTTTTTCACCTCTTCGAACATGTTTACACCTCTTTGAACATGTTTACACCTCTTTGACACTAATTTTGCTCTCTATTCACTGATTATCGTGATCGAGCCTGTTTTACAGCTTCGTGCGATCATGATCTTCTCTTTCCGATCCCATCCTTTTCATGATCTAATACTGATCCGGATCTTGAGCTGAGTCACTTTCATGTCATTCAATGTCATTCTGATCCTGATCCTCAAGATCTTGTGACCCACAGGCCCTCATTTTCCACTACACATGCAGAAGACTTAAGATTCCAAATATATGACCCTGTATTACAGGTTTAAAATTTGCGACAAAAAAATAATTTGGGTTGGATCAGTGCGCATTCTTCTTCATCATAAACTTTAAAATGCGTATTAGATCGATATATGAGACAGTTTTGACGTAACATCCTACATAAAAATGGCAGTCAGGTCTTACCATGTGTCACACAATACAGCTATTTGCGACTTCAAATATGGGGAGGTTCACTGTTTTCAAATTACTCAAAATATCAGTATTATCACTTAGCAAGCGTCAGATCCGATATTCAATATTCAGCCGTCGTCCATACAAGAATTTCTGCCACAATAAACGAAAGATCTATTTCGTATGACAGCACCAGTTACAAATGTGTATGTAATATAATGATAAAACACAAGATGGTTTCATACAAGAGAGAAGCGATCAACCGTTTTCAATGGTGTTACCGAGGCATGATGACGTTCTATTCATAAAATCATTCACTGTAGTACCCAATCGAATAGACTAACATGGCTGATGAGGTCAAAGTAACCTAGTCTAGATCTCTTCCATCTATGATAAATTTTCAGGAATATCTAACATAATTCAATAGAATGGACACGCTCATTTAACATCATTCAGGAACACAGCAGAATGAAAACTCATAACTCAGTGTAGATTTGAGCCCACAAGGCTTTTTTTTATTGACAAAAAGATTTCATGCTTGAATTAACTGATTAGCTTTAACATCCAACAATACATATTTTCACATCTAAAATATATATGCATTCATTTTTGGTTTTAACATCCAACAAAAATATATTAATGCATATATGTTTTTTCAACATCTGTCATTATATATTGTTGGACTGCAAAGCCAACAGGTTAATAAATCATAGGAACCTTTTGTCTGACAGAGAATACACACAAGAAAAAAGCGTTTTGTTTAACACTAGCGTGTGTTTTAAATTATCAACACGTCTTTTAGAGCAACACCACCTTTGCGTTGTACACAAATTAGCATTGTAAAAATAGAACATACTCTTGTGTTAAAAGCTACCCAATTATTTCTTGCGTGTGTTTCCGTGCATGCAGAGAGGGCTTCCCAGTCGGAAGACTATGGAAGACATCTACACGAGCCAGCTACTCGTTGCCAGACTATCTTCAATCTCCAGCCAGGATTACACGGACACAAGACCAGAAACCATCTGTAGTAGTAACTACCCGGTCGGCACAATTCCCAGAATCTCGGACAGCTACAATGATCCCTGAATAACACAGAATACTCTCATCAACATAGAAGACAATTCACGTTGAAATTTAATCGGCCCACTTCGCATTACCTCACTGACAATGGTAGTAGTAACACGGGCGGTGTCACGAGGGGCTTGCACATGTATATTTCCTGCTGAATGAATCAGCGAACACTCACCAGATACTACGCACGAGAAACAATATACGTTTCGGCATGAACTCAGGGCATACCCAGTTATCTGCAGTCCATGTAATGTCTAGCAATCCAGCCACTGTCTAGCAGTCCAGCCACTGCCCAGCAGTCCAGTCACTGTCTAGTAGTCCAGCCACTGTCCAGAAGTCCAGCCACTGTCCAGTGGTTCATTTACAGTTCAGTATTCCAGCTACTGTCCAGCAGTCCAGTCACTCTCCAGCGGTCCAGCCAGTATCCGGTAGTTCAGCTACAGTCCATCAGTCCAGCCACTGCCCAGCAGTTCATTCACTTTCCAGTAGTCCAGTCACTGTCCAGCCATTTTCCAGCCACTTTCCAATAGTCCAGCTACAGTCAAACAGTCCAGTCACTGTCCAGCAGTCCAGCCATTTTCCAGCCACTTTCCAATAGTCCAGTACAGTCCAGCAGTCCAGTCACTGTCCAGCAGTACAGCAATTCTCCAGCAGCCCAGCCACTGCCCAGCAGTTCATTCGCTGTCCAGTATTCCAGTCAATGTCCAACAGTCCAGCCACTGTCTAGCAGTCCATCACTGTCTAGCAGTCCAGTCACTGCACAGCAGTTCAGCCACTGTCCAGCAATCCAGTCAGTCCTGCAGTCCAGCCACTGTCCAGTAGTTCAGCTACAGTTCAGCAGTCTAGTCACTGTCCAGTAGTTTCAGCAACTGTCCAGCAGTCAAATCCACTGTCCAGTAGTCCATCCACTATCCAGTAGTCCAGCTACAGTCCAGCTGTCCAATTACTGTCCAGCAGTCCAGCAACTATCCAGCAGTCCAGCCATTGTCCAGTAGTCCAGGCACTGTCCTGTAGTGCAGCTACATTCCCGCACTTCATCATTACTGTCCAGCAGTCCAGCAAGTTCAATCCCATTTCTTCGTACGCTGATATATATGGGGAGATACTGTTAACTACAGATAAGTGGCATATTTTTGACTTAATAGTTGGCGACTTTGAATACCACGGGCTACCTTGCTATTTTGACCGTCCTCCATTATGACTGTTTCGTTTCCTAGTACGCACAAAGTTCTCGAAATTGAACACAATTTACTGATTTGAAGAGATGATAACTACAGATAATTCTTGAACATTTCAGCCTCGTAGGATAATTTTTCCTAATAAATGGGATTCAAAGATTTATAATAATTTTAATAAGTTCTATATGGGGACTTCAAGTCCCAGAAGAATGAAAAATGCCTCAATCCCCAGCTACTCTCATCTAGAATTCTATCATGTATTATTGTTAATCTGAATCATTATCCTGGGACAAGGGACTCTGGATTTATCCATTATTCAAAGACACTGTTGATGTATCTAAAATAGATCACGTTTTTCGCACAAAAACTAAACAAAACTGTCAAAAATTTGGTCAGTGGACTAAGTAATATCGGAATAATATACACAAGGTTAATTCAGATAAAGGATTTTCTGATTTTCTTTTTGCGTAAAATCGTTCCATTTCGCAAAAGGGCCATAATAGGAATGTTCTCCACTCTTCATCTGTGACGTAGGCATGACCTAAACGAGCTTTGGAGATGAAAAGCACACCGAAGTTGCTGCCTGAGCGGCAGATTTCTCTCCCAGAGTTTCAGTTCAACATATTTGTTTGAAAGAGCTCAGAAAACCTATAAAAAAAAAAAAAAAAAAAAAATCCCGCCCATAATAGCAAGCTGACCCGTAGGGAAATATGAATCACCACGTTTATGCCAGTTATAAATGTCAAAACACATTTCCCTGTATCTAATAATTTGTAATAATGGGATTTAAGGACCCAGAGATTTTAGCCACGGATGTAAGCAGTCAGATGGACTACTGTTAATGTGTTAACGCGAGGAAGGCTTATATAATCTCAAAAAATGATGTCCAAATGACGTAATATGGCTTGGGGAAAACCTAGTTTTTATTTGTTAAAAGTGCATAAATTTATATATTGTTTCATATCTTAATACATATATAATTCATAGTTTAAATGTAATTTAAATACAAAAATACACCCGCTTGTAGCGCATTGTTCAAGAAAAAATGACAATTTTTACTTCCAACCTGGGGAGTAGATTTCTCTAATCAAATCACAGGACAATAGTCAAATTACATATATTCTTTATATTTCTTCATTATTAATATAACTTACCGGCAAACCGCAGTCACGGGATACGGCCACGTGAAAGGAGGGAAGGCGAAAATGACATAACACCCCTCGAGCCTCCAAAAGTACTGGTATCTAGTCGGACAAGATGCCTGTCTGTTAAAATAAATGATTCACGGTGATTTAAATATGATGTGCGATCTCTCATCAATATATTCCAAACACGTTGCTAATATTTTATTCGCTATTTATAAGTCCGTCATTAAATGAGGGGCGTACAATTCGATAATTATTTCTGTCCGTCGGGGTTTCTGTTAACGGTTGCTTATCCGTGTGATATCCCCAGTTCCATTTCATGGATTGGTATCAAAAATTGGGGTCAAAGAGGCACCCTCTTTGTTTTGAGGTAAAAAAGGCAAAGATCAACGTCAGTGTCGTTTAAAATTCCATAAATCATTAAAAGGGTTTATACTATAAGTACAGTTCAGAGGTGTGGATTGTGGTGGCTAAGAACAAGCCTATATATTTTAACCCTCTGCCAAACTTCTGCTTGGTCCGTTCGTCTGTCAGTTCATCTTGCTTTATTTTTTCATTTTTCTTCTTTCATTATCTTCAGCGTGTGTAGGTTGATAAGTGGTTGAATGTTCATGATCATACTCCAAGCCATTGGGAAGAAATCACCAAAAGACTCCCAAGAAGTGGGAAAATTTGATTTTCGGGTTCAAAATACTACGGGGAAAGAGAGTTCTGAGCATGCGCACTGCAGACATTGCAAGGTAGTTAGTCCAGGAACTCTGAATATCCATTTTCCTAATCAAATATGATTTTCCTAGCGATATTTTTCTCTAAAAAGACTTGAGTGAAATTTCACACAAGTAAGAGAGAAAATTCATCCCGCCCAAGGACTGGAGTGAAATATTTCACTCAAATTGAGCGACTTCCACTCTAGTTAAGTCAGTTCAACTCGAGTGGAATCAACGTCACTCAAATTTGAGCAAGTTGAATTTCCACTCTTAATGGAGTGAACTTTTCACAGCCTCCCAAACACCCTCCTCCTACCACCCTCTGAAACACCTTCATGCTCTCCCGATACACAACCCCTCCTCCCCAAAGCCTCCCAAACACCCTCATGCTACCTTGACACACCTGCCCTCCTGCTCACAGACTCCCAAACACCCTCATGCTATTGACACACCTGCCCTCCTGCTCACAGACTCCCAAACACCCTCATGCTACCTTGACACGCCTGCCCTCCTGCTCACAGACTCCCAAACACCCTCATGCTATCTTGACACACCTGCCCTCCTGCTCACAGACTCCCAAACACCCTCATGCTACCTTGATACACCTCGCCTTCTCCTAACAGTTCTCCTAACAGCCTCACAAACGCTCTCCTCCTAGAAACTTCCCAAACACCTGCATGCTACCTTGATACATCTCCCCTCCTCCTAATAGCCTCGCCTTCTCCTAACAGCCTCCTAAACACCCTCCTTCTAACAGTCTCCCAAACACCTTCATGCTTTCTTAATACACCTTCCCTCCCTCTAACAGCCTCACAAACACACTCCATGCTATTTTGATACACCTAGTGTTCTCCTAACAGCCTCCCAAACACCCTCCTTCTAACAGCCTCCCAAACACCTTCATGCTTTCTTAATACACCTTCCCTCCCTCTAACAGCCTCACAAACACCCTCCATGCTATTTTGATACACCTAGTGTTCTCCTAACAGCCTCCCAAACACCCTCCTTCTAACAGCCTCCCAAACACCTTGCTATTAGCAGCCTCTCAAACCCCCGCATGCTCCCTTGATAACACCGTGTACTCCTAACAGCCTCCCAGTACCCTCATGCTACCTTGGTACACCTTGTCCTCCTAACAGCCTCCCAAACACCCTCATGCTCCCTTGATACATCTCCCCTCCTCCTAAGAACCTCGCAAACATCCTCCTCGTAACACCGTCTGAAGCACCCTCATGTTCCCTTGAGCTCTTTGTTATTCGAATATTGCTATGTTATTGCTTCAGACTATCATGACTGCTGTATTAATCGATCATATATATATCCTTTCCTTCATACGATGGCGAGGGGTTTGCGTCCTCAGTCCCTTCCACCCCCTTCCACCCCTTCCTCGCTTCTCTGATTCTCTGTGGACACCCGCTCCGAAGATTGGCATCCAATGTAATTTGATCGTATCCTTCAAAGCGACAGAATCAAAAAACAAAGATAAAGTAGTGGAAAGCATCGATCTCGCCCAACTGCTCGTCGTGTATTTACTGCTAATGCAAAATATAAGGACTCTGGGCGACGACGGGCTTATGTCTGTCGGATCTGATGCTTGTATCTGAGCTATGACATAGCCACACAGTCATCCATATTCGAGGTTTAAAGGTTCTACTAATGATATCCAGACATTCTTGATGAAATTCCCAGATGAAGCATTGCCAATTCATGGGGCGTAACTCTCGTAATATCAGATCAGAACTAACAAAGTTGTCCCGCTTACGCCATGGAATACAACTGGGAAATGCGTACACACAAGTGCTTGGCGTGTTTAGGTGCTCTTTCTCAAAATCATTTCTTACCGCTCGACGGTTAATTAATTTACGACTCTATCTGCGGTCATAATTCGAGAACAAAGAACAAAGAAACACGAAATCGGTCATTAATAGTGAGATGTGTGTAAACATGATGTTATATTTTGATCGATAAGAAACGTCACACCACAAGGCACTGTATTTCTGTCAAGTTCAGTGAGGTGATGTTAGATGTGTTACAATAATATTAGAAGAGTGTCTCACATTACGGAGATAATCTTACCGTTTCCTTCTCTCGGTGGGGGGAGACTCATTTTCGTCCTGCCGAGCTAAAAACTCAGCCACAACTTCCGGTTTTGCTTGATAAGCGGCTTCAATCACCTCATCCCTGCGTAAAGCAGAAACCATTATAAAACATCAAACAATCGTGTAATCAAGTGTTATATAGAGTTTAAAATGCCGAGCTATTTGTATGACACCAACAATGCCAGGCAAATTTTCTTGCACATATCTCTCTCAGCTTGCACAATCTGTCTCTCTCTTAAGCTGTAAACACTCCATTTTTACCTTTTGCTACCTTTCATACCACCACTTCTTTGAAAAGCTCATCACCTCAGCTTTCTGTGGACCCAGTAATAATAATAATAATAATGATAATAATAATATTGAACTTTATTTGAAAGTGTTAATTAAAATACCTGGTTAGCCAGGACTAATCTTTCCCAGGGCCATAGGTGCGGGGATTTGAAAGTGCATATGTAAAAGCGGGATAAAATACAAATATAGGAGTAAGGCATTCAGTCGATGTTTTTTTAGAAATGATTATTTAATTGTATATGTACAGAATGTTAAAAGATTAGACTGACTTACATAAGTAAAAGGTTACAAATGACTTAAATATAGGTTTTAATGTACTTGGTCTTAAAAATATACAGTGATGATCAAATTTCTTAATCTAGTTGATTAAAAACCAAAACAACATTGTGAAGAAACTAGTCTGGGCCTACAATTCCCCCCCTCTCGCCCCACCCCTCGCCCTATTTTTTTTTATCCCTTGAGCTAGAGCTGAAACTTACCACACTATACCTTTGGGTTAAACTCTAGCAGAAAATGTTAAAAATCTAAGATGGCCGCCTTGATGACGTCACAGGGACATCATTTCATTTTAAGAAGAGGCATTTTTTAGTTGATTTTATGAATGTTTTACTTATGAAATTTCTCCGGAAAAACTGCATGATAAAATAGTACATATTAATCTGTTGTGAAATAAAATAATTTTTGCCCACTTTTCCCCGTGAGAAAGCTGAAGTTTTTGGAGAAAAATGAGAAAAAAACATCACTTTTCTGATACCTCATGTGACCGCCATCTTAAATTTACCAATGATCCTCTGTTCAGGGGGTTATGCAAATTGGCTCAAAATAACTCCAATATGATAAACAATAAAGTAACGGAGTGTCAACTCTCATTTTTTGTCGTTCCGGAGATAGCGCAGAAAATTTGGTAGGAAAAGGGGCATTTTGCGCCCCATCCCACGGCTTGGTTGGGTTAATCTTGGAACATCGAAATTTAGCCGCAAAGTCATTTTCTGTTGCACATGTATACGTTCAACATGGCTGACATTTCCCTATATTGTTTTACGGTAGTCCGTATGTGGTGTTTAATAACAGATTTGTAAAATGTAAGACATGATTCATACGGTAAAATTGTGTGGGAACCTTCTTTGCTTGATGTTTCAGTTAACCCTACCATACATGGGGGGGAGGGGTTAATCCTACCATACCGGGGGGGGGGGGGAAGCAGAATGGCGCCCCCTCCCTACCAACCTTTCTGGGCTATATCCGGAACGACACACAATTGAGATCTGACACTCCGTGACTTTATCGTTCATCACATTGGAGTCATTTTGAGCCTATTTGCATAACCCACAGAGTAGAGGATCATGGGTAAATTCAAGATGGCGACCACCTGGGATACCAGAAAAATTATGTTGTCGTCATGTTTCTTCAAACTTTCTGCTTTTTCACGATGAAAAGTGGACAAAAACTATTTTATGTCACATCACGTTAATATTTACTAATTTATCACACATCTTTCGTGGAGAAATTGCATAAATAAAAAAATCGAAAAATCTGACTGACAAAATGGACCCCAAAAAATCCGTTTTTGAATTTGACGTCACTGTGACGTCATCAAAGCTGCCATCTTGGATTTTTTTACATTTTCTGGTAGAGCTTGGACGCAAGGGTATAGTGTGGTAAGTTTCAGCTCCCTAGCTCAAGTGATAAGAAAACTAATTGTGGGAGGGGTGGGCCGCGGCGGGGCGAAATGGCTCCTCTCCTGACCTGGACAGGTCCCAAAAAGCCCAGACCAGAAAAGGTTAAGTTGTTGGTCGACAATAATGCCTAAACTTCTGCCAGACTTAACGTCCTTGAGCATAAATTTGTCATATTACGGACTTATCTGTTGAGCTTTTGCTCCGTGTAGACCCAGGGTTTAGTTGGACTTCTCTGTTTGGTTAAAAAGTTATTAGCCAATGGAAATGGGGAATAACACCCGCATTTGGCGGATAAAATGAGAACCCTCCACACGAGTCATATTGTGTCGAATGGTGCACAAAAAACCTGAACAAACTATTGTACCGACCACAACACAGAATATACCACAATGTTGTGTAGGAAATTACAGAATATAATATAGGCATGCTTCCCCATAACAATTCTGCTTGAATAAATCTTATGTTTATTTCATATTAGGGTCCACACATATTCATATATTGGACTACCATCAAAGTTGGGGCGAAACTTAAAATTCAACAATCACGCTTGGACACATCTTCGCGAGCACAACGGCTTCCCCCTGCCTATTCTCTCCGGATCTAGCCGTTGTATATAATGGAGCTTTTCTTACCAAAATTTCCGATTATTACCATAGCATTACCACAGTATTACCAGATTAAAACCAAAGTATTACCAGATCATTACCAGAGTAAAATTTCATATGGAAGTACTCTGGTAAGCCTATGGTAATAATCTGGTAATGATAGGGCAATACTCTGGAATTGGAACATATGGTATTGATGATTTGAATCACACCAGGTATTCTTCAAACCATAGCATTACCAGATGAATTACCCTATCAATACCACAGGTTCCAATTCCAGAGTATTACCCTATCATTACCAGACAACCACCAGATTACTTACCATAGGCTTACCCATATTAGTCCCATATTGTAGTTGACATGTATATTTACAGCACGTTCACATATTATTCAAATGAGGCCGCCTCGACTCATGCAGTAAGCACAGGCCAAGATCCCGATGCAAAAGCATTAGTTGATGACAACAGATTAATGTCACAGGATATATCTGGAATGCTGGTTACACAGGTGATGAGTGCACTAGATTCCCTCAGAGACTTACAATAGTCATTCTGTAAATTAGATATTAGCAACAGTATTTTAGTTATTTTGGGGGCCCGTTGGCCCTGCTGGCGATTAGGTGCCTGACTCTGGGATCGCTGGTTCGAATCCCGCACGGGACTCGACCAAATTTTCAGCACTAGAATTTGTGCTAATCTAAGATTGTGGTATCCCTAAATAACGAAAATACTATTATACGGTCACTTCCTAAATGATAAAAAATAGATATTAGTATGTAGTGAGTAATTGTTATGATTATATGGATCAGTGTATGGTAGCCCCCATTCTAGTTTAATTTATTGGTGTCAAATTGTTAAAATAATTGTTATTTGAAACTTTTTGTGTTCAAATACTAGAAATCAGTCAAATCGATAAAGTTTGAGAATATAATGCCACAATATCACCAGAAATTGTCACCGCAAGAAAAGGTTGTGGCAATATTGTTGCAATATTGCCGTAATATTGCCGCAATATAACCGCAACATTTTCATTTTGATACAGATTTGTTTAATATGTTTTGTTCTTACATAGTATTACCACAGTATATTAAAAAAATCATTTTTAGTGCCAGGTTTTGCTCTTACCATATCATTATCATAGTACAGATTTTTTAAATATGTTAAGTTTTGTCCTTACCATAGTATTACCATAGTACAGATTTTCTTAATATGTTAAGTTTTGTTCTAACCGTTGTATTACCGGACCATGGAAAATGAACCAGAGTATCACCATATGATCTGGTTTGCGTATACCATATACATTACCCTAGTATTACCAGATGGTGCCATAGTCTTACCGCAGCATTACCATAGTAAAGTTGAAGAAAAAGCTAAAGTTTGATTCATACCATGGTATTACCACAGCAGGGTCCATATTTGCATATAAGTTCTGATCAAACCACATTATTACCAGACCATGGAAAACGAACCAGAGTATTACCATATGATCTGGTTTGCATACCATATACATTACCCTAGTATTACCACATGGTGCCGTAGTCTTACCACAGCATTACCATAGTATTACCAGGGTTTAGATTTTGGTAAGGGTTGTGTCTCTATGTGCCATTTATATCGCAGTGACCAATCTCCACTTTCCAATCAGGCTGTCTGTCGTATGTGACCAAAATTTAAATTCTTTATTTGGCACGAAGATGCAAGCGCATTGTGCGCCTGCGTGTTATCTCATCATTGCATCTTAGTGTAGTAAGATAGTGGCCTTTGATTGGTCGTATTGATGATCACGAGGTTAGGCGTGGTGTTACATTCATGAATGATATACCAGTTAAACACTCGGTGCGGCAAATCAGCCACAGGCATCGTCGATGCATGGCTCTGGAGTAGCGAGAATGGCTTAGACAGTGAAGTGACACTTTCTACTCACGATGGATAATCGGGAGCCCTCTCTTCTTCCCCTGTCTCGACATCGCATTCCTGGGCCCTCGACAGGATTCCCAACGTTGCAAGGGTCACAGCTACCACCACTAAATTGTACTACAGAATCAAAATAATATCGTGTAATGG
Organism: Hanleya hanleyi; assembly: GCA_036873755.1. Taxonomy (NCBI): domain Eukaryota; kingdom Metazoa; phylum Mollusca; class Polyplacophora; order Lepidopleurida; family Hanleyidae; genus Hanleya; species Hanleya hanleyi. Next base: position 17,679 of record JAVTVY010037484.1, read on the forward strand.
ATTGTTAAAATTATCCAGAAACTTTTATTCCAGAAGTTGTTTTCAGGAATGAGAAACGGACCACAGGTCCTCTGACCATAGGTATATAATTCTGAAATTGTCTTTCATGCATCTGGGGTTTGTTTACGATAATATTTAATTTTAAACTTCAATATAGGTGAACCGATATGGTAAATCAGGGGAATACCATCTAAACATGACGCTATGAAAACTTCGTACTTACTGTTCGCCGACATTCTACGAGATCCCATGATAAGCCAATCATGATAATTTCTGTCTTTTCACTTTGGCAATGATTGACGTTTAGTTCAGAGTTATTAACATATTCGCACGGCACGATCTTTTGATATTTTCTACCGCCTAACAAAGCCAGATCTTTCGGCGGGAGAAATCCCTTTGATCTTCACGCACACTGTCAGGAAGTGATGCCATATTTGGATTCTGTTTTCATATAAAATTTACAGTAATGGTGCACGTGTGTAATTACTGTGGGTGTGATTTTGAAATTGTTTCATCAGGTTAGCCACCTGATTGGCCAACAAAAGTAGTTTGAAATTCGTACGGGAGTTATAGAGCGCTGAAGTGAGATATAATATTGCGTGATATTATATCTGAGTTTACTGAGATTGTTTTAAACTTATACTCCATTTCTCCGAATGGCGTAATTATTCATACAATTTAGGGATCAGATGTTCTAGAACTGTATTAATTTCGAATTTGTTCAGTTGAACTTCAGAGTAACTGATGATTTAAGTTTGACCGGGGCAAAGATGCATAACTGTATTCTTTTCTACATTACTAATTTTTAGCCAGTTAATAAAGATGTAGGCATGGAATGAGTGAGTAGGATTTTAACGTCGCTTTGAACAACTTTTCAGTTATATCATGATGACCCTGTCACACTATCCTGTCACCGGGCCAGCCAGTTCTTGGTATATATTGCTGAGATATAGTCAGTTCTTGGTATATATTACTGAGATATAGCCAGTTCTTGGTATATATTACTGAGATATAGCCAGATCTTGGTATATATTACTGAGATATAGCCAGTTCTTGGTATATACTACTGAGATATAGTCAGTTCTTGGTATATATTACTGAGATATAGCCAGTTCGTGGTATATATTACTGAGATATAGCCAATTCTTGGTATATATGACTGAGATATAGCCAGTTCTTGGTATATATTACTGAGATATAGCCAGTTCTTGGTATATATTTCTGAGATATAGCCAGTTCTTGGTATATATTACTGAGATATAGCCAGTTCTTGGTATATTTATTACTGAGATATAGCCAGTTCTTGGTATATATATTACTGAGATATAGTCAGTTCTTGGTATATATTACTGAGATATAGCCAGTTCTTTGTATATATTACTGAGATCTAGTCAGTTCTTGGTATATATTACTGAGATATAGCCAGTTCTTGGTATATATTACTGAGATATAGCCAGTTCTTGGTATATATTACTGAGATATAGCCAGTTCTTGGTATATACCACTGAAATATAGCCAGTTCTTGGCATATATTACTGAGATGTCGCCAGTTCTTGGTATATATTACTGAGATATAGCCAGCTCGTGATATATATTACTGAGATATAGCCAATTCTTGGTATATATTACTGAGATATAGCCAGTTCTTGGTACATATTACTGAGATATAGCCAATTCTTGGTATATATTACTGAGATATAGCCAGTTCTTGATATATATATTACTGAGATATACGTATTTCGGTACCGTCAAATATCCGACCGATCAGGTGACTGTACACATGTTGAGTTTCGAGAGATAATTGCAAGGGATCCTTTCGAAAACCAATCGCTATTTGCGAGGGAAATCGTGCGATACGACCGGTTTCCGTACGAATGATTCACACAAGATTCACTCAAACAGAACGTTTGCAGAATATATCACATCGTATATATTTACTAAAACAATCTCTATTTCTGACTTTGCACTGCATGTTATTGTGGTTATGAGAATCATACTCTCTAAAAAAAACTTGAGTGAACTGTTCCACTCAAGTTTGAGTGAAATGTACCAGTTCACTCAAACTTGAGTTACTTTTCACTCAACTTGAGTTCTTTTCACTCAACTTGAGTTAAAACCACTCAAGTTCACTCAACTTGAGTGGGATCAATTTCCACTCTTATGCTTGAGTGAATGTCACTCAAGTTGAGTGCATTTAACTCAAGTTGAGTGAAAAGTAACTCAAGTTGAGTCAAAATCTCTCTCAGATATTGAGTGGGATCAATTTCCACTCTTACTTGAGTGAAATTTCACTCAACTTTTTAGAGAGTACGGACTGGCCAAATTTGCTCTGTAAGCATATGTGCGATGCATCCTGGCATCAGAGCACGTATCTGTCACTCGAACGGATACCTGGTTGAATGGGTTGCTGAGGAGGGACACATTTTGCCGGAACTACGTGACATAGCGGCAGACGGCCCGGCTAGTTTTTTTCTAAATTTGTACGACAAATGCCTGGCAAGAGAATAATTTTCAGCTTCTGATAGGCTAGAGACTATTATTCGGTTACTGATTTTCTAAAAGTATCCAAATTAATTTATGCTCTCAATAGTTTTTGAGGAACTAATTTGTGACTCATCACGACAAAGCAATTAGCCAAATATTAAATTTTGAACGGAAGAGAATGATGTGCGATGTTGAAAAGTTAAGGAAAATCAGAACATTCACCTCTTCATTCGATTATTATTTGTTTTAATGTTATACGTGTGAAAAGAGAAAGTAACGGGTGGAGAAGGAATGTCAGGGCAAGGTCGATAAAGCAAGAGAAGGAATGGCAGGGCAAGGTCGATAAAGCAAGAGAAGGAATGGCAGGGCAAGGTCGATACAGCAAGAGAAGGAATGGCAGGGCAAGGTCGATAAAGCAAGAGAAGGAATGGCAGGGCAAGGTCGATAAAGCAAGAGAAGGAATGGCAGGGCAAGGTCGATACGGCAAGAGAAGTAATGGCAGGGCAAGGTCGATAAAGCAAGAGAAGGAATGGCAGGGCAAGGTCGATAAAGCAAGAGAAGGAATGGCAGGGCAAGGTCGATAAAGCAAGAGAAGGAATGACAGGGCAAGGTCGATAAAACAAAAGAAGGAATGGCAGGGCAAGGTCGATAAATCAAGAGAAGGAATGGCAGGGCAAGGTCGATAAAGCAATCAGTCATCTGCATCAATACAATATGTATCGAATGTAATATTCAATATCCATCATCCAATGAACAACTATCCACATACCACATTTTTCACACGAACCACCCCATCCCAAACCACAGTTTCAAATGAACATACTGTCATTGTGCCTTCTAGTGTAGCCCTTTCCGGAAAGAGTATGCCGCTCTTTAATTAAGGTTAGAGGTATGAAACACCGCTTCAGGGAAGTAGTCCCATCGGTTTCACTTTTACCAAAGGCACCCTCCTTATTATTTTGAATGATATAAAAATTTATAAACTATCGCAGAATATCTTTGAAGAACTATTCTGTTTCCACTTTCTACATGAACGGATAAATCTTGTATATGTGTACATTAAAAAGATAATTGTCTTGAAGAATAGAGTATGTAATTACTCAAACCAAGGGCCTTTGGTACTTACAGGAACACGCCCCTAGTGGAACAAGGGAGATAAAGCCGTTTCCGAATTGGGCTATTGGTGACTTTCTGGATTTTCGTTTTTCTTCTACGTTAACCTTGGTTACTAAAACTATAGTGAGATATCGAAAAATGAACCCACCATACCTGGCAATAGAGCACAGGCATCTCTCAATGGTCAGAAAACAGTGTCATCGGAATAACAGTACTTCAGGTTGATGAAATATAATTGAACATTGATTGATCAGGGTGTTTTTATTTCGACAAAAAAATGCGGTCGTGCAAATTGTCAAGCACACTGCCACAGTAGTCATGGTAAAATGAAATATAATGACCTCAATAAAAGAACGGAACTAATGATATATTGGAAATGGAATTTTCAAGAAAAAAACCCCTATTTTATCGGCTCTATAATGAGCCTGAGATAATACTCTGGAAACGACTTGGAAATTCATTTGAATAAAGAATAATGATCAGTGATTAGGATTTTATACACAGTCAGAAGGATTTGTGTATAGTCGGAACGGAGCCAAAATGTTTGGGACAAATTCCATTTTGACCCAACTATTTTGGGTCATTTTGACCCAGCTATTTTGGGTTATTTGACCCAACTATTTGGGGTCATTTTGACCCAACTATTTTGGGTACGTCACGTCTATACCCCAAAATTCTGACAGTGTATATGGAACATCATCATGTCTTCCTGAGATAATTGAAAACTGCTGGCCGCTTCCCTCTTGTAGGAAACCAGCTTGTGTTATTATTATTACATTTATTTCATACACATTTGGAATTTTTGCTAAATGTCATACGAGATAGTTCAGTCGATTAACGACGCGGAAATTATTTTATGGAAGACAACTGAATATTGAATGTCGGATCTGACGCTTGCTGATTGCATTTCTGCGAATTGGCAATCAAAAACGTCCCTTTATTACATGTGCATGTACAGTAGGGAAGAAAAAACATGTGGACGATCTGTAAAATACGATTCACCCTCTGGCTATATTAACGTATGAATTCGTGAAAAGTATATAATTTACCATAATTTCACTTTTAGATTATTTTCCATTAGGCTGTATGTCAATCCACCTGATCTCATTGCTACTATAACAACAAATACCATCCCTGGCACATTCCGCTTCGATATACACATATTATACCAAAGAAATAATGCTTGAGAGAAAGAATAATTTAACCGTCAGCGGGAATCGAAACCAGGACTCCTCTAGTCCGTACAGATCATAGTGGTCTAAAACTTATCTTGTCATCCAGGGCTGTTCATTGTGTCCAGAGAGTGTAATGCGACATTTTCATCTATAAGTCGACGATGATGTACAAATGGACACCCCAACTTACCCCGAACGTAAAACAGGATAATGTATTACTATTTTATGTTGGCTGAAATATTTATTTCTAAAATAAAACTGAATTTTCGCACTGATATACCGCAGTCCATGGGGAGTTGATTCCTCGCCAAACCGCACCCCCCCCCCCCCCACCAATTGTCTAAGAAAAAATTATGTCGACTGTTCAACTAGAAATTCCATAGATGACGGCATGATGTTGGATATAGGCGCCAATACCTATGTCCATCCCTTAAACAATATTAGGCTTGGTCATAGACGAAGTTTGAATCAAAGTTATACCATTGCGTGTATAAGTAACCGATATTAAAAACATGATACTCACCAAAAGCATGTTGACAACAGAACCAGTGCGTCACAAAGCGATGCTGTCTTGAGAATGTGTCTCGAGTCTTGTACAAAACCTCGGATTTTATACAACTACTTAGGGTGGAAAAAAAACCCATACACGTCAAATCTACGTCAGTATCCGCGTGTAAAAATTTCATTGGTTGATATGCTCTAAAGAATCATACCATGTTTTGCAAAAAATATCAATATGGCATTTTATAGATCAATATAATGCGTGTCTTTATAGTTTCCAAACCTATTTCTCGGACACAGAAATACTCTGGAAAACGACTTTAAAATTCATTTGAACAAAGAATAATCGTCAGTGAATAGATTTTTATGTAAAGAACACCATCATGTCTTGGTGGCATTATCGAAACCCGATGACCGCGCCTCTCTTGTAGGAAACCATCCTTTTTTCTATTTATTAGGCCTCCGTTAAGAAAAACACGTTAAGAACATGTGCACGTGCTTTTGTGAGATGAGATATTTTGGACTTTTGCCAATTTCGCTACCAATCACAATGTACCAGTAGCACTCAAGAAAATTCAACTAGCCAAAGAGTTTTGAGTGGAGGCTCCTGAAACTTTGCAGGATTATTAAACATGCATCGATGACATGCACCGGTTATTTGTGAGATGAAATATCATTTTTTGTCAAATTTATGATGTTTTGGACTTCGCCTTTTCGCCACCAATAACAGTGTACCATTGGGACTAAAGTATGATGAAAAGTATAATCAACTAGTTCTATAGTTTTGAGTGACTGGCCCTGAAACTTTTCTAGCTTGTTAAACATGATCTAAAGATGTGCAGCTGCTATTCGTGAGATGAAATATAAATTTTTAGCAAATTTATGAAGTTTTCGGATTTTGTCATTTTTCACTATCAATTACTGTGTACCAGTGGAACTCGAGTATAACCAATTAGTCCTAGAGCTTTGAGTGGAAGTTCCTGGAACCTTGCAGGCTTGTTGATCATGCTTTGGAGATTTGAATTTGCTATTTTATATATTAAGTTTTATCACATTTATGATGTTTTTGGGCTCTGCTATTTTCGCCATCAATTGTACCAGTCCTACTACTGCTCCTCCTACTACTCCTTCGCTTTACTCACTATATGGCACGCTATGCGGCGTAATAGCGAAGGATTTCTTCCATGGAATTATTCAAGTTTTGCGTAGATCTCAAAAGTACTAGATTTATTTGAAAAGCAAAATGAGCAAATATTTTTTTATTTGAAATAAAAAATAGGCAAGGAATGCAAAGCAAAAGAAACAGTATTTTTCACTATGGCATGTTGGCATACTCAGGAAAGGTGTAAGCGCAAGACTAACGCTTGGAAAAAGATGCATACTATAAATCCAATTATTGTTCCTTGCTGAACAGTTTCTACACTATGGAGAACATCCATAAACGAACTCCCCTGAACAATATGGTGTTCTATTTCGACCATTTTTGCGTCGCGCTTCGCAGGCGACGAAAGGGGCGATGTCGCCCGCGACGTCGCCCTTCCCGTCGCGTCGCGTTCTTAACACGCACAATAGGCATATACAAATGTAATTTTCAATTATTTTGAATTTAATTATGATAACCTTATACAAGATCGAAATAACTAAGGTGGATAACGCTCGGTTACAACCAACAAAGATTCATTGGAGTGTCCATAGGCTCAGCTGTGAGAACCAGAAGAAACTTATCACGTTTTCATCGTTTTTGTCATATCACATATTTTTTTGAAGCACGTACATCATGATCAAATTACTACCACTTGTTAATTAGAATGAAAAGTAATCACGGAACTACAAGTCACAGAATGTCAGTCTTAGGTGACTTAAATCGAATTTGATAAATAACCTTATAAATACAATAGTTCAATCATATTGTGCATTGTCATTAGATCTGTAAAATATACCAAGAAAAGTTAGAATCTAAAATGAACCTTTTATTCATTTAAGCCGACATTACCTTCATCATAGTGGCAGGGCTCATTCGTGAAATGGCGGCCTCACCATACGACCTACGTCGGAATAGCTGCTCCCTAAGCATGCGCAGCTCGATTTTGTCCTAATATTCAGGAAGGCGACGCGAAAGGCGACGCGACGCGCGACGGAAAGGGCGACGTCGCGTTTAAAAAGGGCGACGTCGCGTCGCGTTCTATCTCTTAACATTATAAGAACGTGAAGCGACGCGCGACGGGAAGGGCGACATCGCCCTTTCCGTCTCCTGCGACGCGCTACGCAAAAGTGGCCGAAATAGAGCACCGTAGAACAAAGGACAGGAAAACCAGAGGGTTGGCATCTTCCTGTCGGCCAGCTCTACACCGCGTGCCCCAGGGGCAAGAGGGAGAAGTCCGTCAACGGCTACATCGCTGACAATGTCGAGGACTTCACACACAACATTGTATATGAGAAACTTTTCTAAGTCATCAAGTAGTCCTCTTCATCGGCAGTTCTATGAACAGTGATTACTGAGATCATTTTGATTGTAAAAGAATGAATACAGACCTATATTTACTTAAAATTGTAATTAACATTACACATTTATAATTCTCTATTTCAGTGTTTAGTGGATGTGCTAACCTCAGGCCTATATACCCACGCCGCCCCTCGCAAGTGATATCATTTTCCGTAATATATCTCTCCCTTTCGGTGTTCCCCTTATTTTTAATGGGCGTTCTTTCGAAATGGGAGACATGGAATTTTCACTAACAACATCCCTGTGATCAGAAGCAGGCAACTCCAGGATCAAAGGCGAGCTTCTATTCATCTAATTCTGTGATGTTTGCTTTAAGCGAGAGCGGCAACTCAAGTGTGGTTTCTTCTCCTGGTGTACATAACAGTTAGGATGGTGGACAATAGGGAGGTTGCCGCCATGTTGGGGAATGTCCTTTGTTAGTCCCTCACTTATATCAATCAGCAAGGGCCAAATAAAAGGCACCCCAGTGGATTACCCCAACATGGCCGCCTTATCAGGCTTTTTGCTACCTTCCAAAAGTCTGGTATCTTTCAATAAATGTGCAATGAAGCTTAGCTTTTACTAAGGGTTCCGAAAGCAGATAATGTTTTTGGACACATTTCCTATTTCAAATGCAATACTTGGTACTGTATGGGACAGCTCACAGATTCCTGCACATCTTTAATCTGTCAATCGTGAAATATATCTTGTAAGTATAATCAACTAGTACTAGAATTTTGAGTGGATATTCCTGAAACTTTGCAGGATGATTAAACTTGTTTCGATGATGTGCACCTGATTTTTTTTAAATGAAAGTTTGTGCATCTATCGCCATCAATTACAATGTATCATTGATACTAAGGTATAATCAACTATAATCCTAGACTTTTTTTAAAACTTTTCTAAAACTTTCTTAGCTCGTGGAAGATGTGAATCTGCTATTTTTGAGATGAAATGTTGTTTCTTGTCATATTTATGACGTCTTGGACTTCAGTTTCAGTATATAGACCATGTTTTGGTGTAATCAACTAGTGCCACATTTTTCACTAGATGCTTTTGGAGCTATGTACAATGAGTTTAGGGATATGCATTTCTTATTTATGAGATGAAATATACAATTTTGCCAAAATTATCAGGAGTTGAACTTCGTTGATTTTCTTCATCTATTCCATTATGGTATTTTGACCGTGTGCTAAAAACAGTTGAACGTTTGAACATATTCTTTGAGGTAGTATTTACGTACTTTTCCATCTACCATCATGACATTCCAAAAACCCATTCTGATACTCCTTCCTTATAGCCCCTATTGACCTGAACAATCACCTTATCACCTGCCATAATTCATTTATGCTGCATTCACTGATTCTGTAGGCGGAGGCATACGTTGGAATGAAGGCACATTTCATTTCATAAACATTGGAATTGGTGGTATATTGAAGGAGAAATTCTTTCATGGACGACGCCCGCATATTTAATGTCGTATCTGACCCTCGCTATGCAATTTAGAATTGGGTGGCGTGTTCAGATATAATAAAAGTGTCCTATGTACGTGAAGATTTTTTGCTCTCCATATATAAATGCAGTACTACATGTATAATATATTAAAAATATATATCAATGTATTTGCATATTCTCGAAAAGGAGCTAAATTGCATGCCGTAGGGGTTTAGCAAAGGCATTACCATACTTTCAAGGAACATATTGTTTCCATGAAACATATAGAATTAAATGTGCACGATATTAACCACTAAAAACTACAATATACACAATGGGAAAATGTTGACTTAAGTACAGATAAAACGTGTGCGTTTATCCGCCGTTCATCCATATGTAGAATTTTCAGTGGTTGGTACCTTCCACCTGAAAGAAAGTCTTATCTCTCGGACATAGACACACAGACAGACAGTTTTAGGACTGAATGGCGTATACAGACTACACACCTCATAAAAGAGTCATACTAGTATGTAATTATGATTGTGCGCCACATTTGTAAAGGAAGAAACAATAATCTGTATTGCTTAGCAAGCCTCTGTTCCGACATTCAATATTCAACCGTCGCAGGTAAGACAGATAAATTGCACACCGTACACTGTCATAATATTTGGGTATAGACGTAACGTACTCAAAATAGTTGGGTCAAAAGTACCCAAAAAGTTTGGTTAAAAATGGAATTTGACCTAATTTCTTTGGGTGGGTCAAGTCTATACCTGAAATACGTGGTCAATTTGACCCAGTCCGTCTGACAATGTAGGTTGTTTAACAAAGGAATACATATCAGTAGTAATATACCGTAGCAGCAAATTTCCGCGTATTGACCTTTGACTCTGAGTGCACTCTATCCCATGATGCATCACTTCCGGTTACGGTTACGTGCCCAGAAGTGACCTTGACCCCTGCGCATGCGTACAATACCGGATATTAATAATAATGCGCAGGGGTCAAAGGTCACTTCCGGTCAGTTGACCGGAACCGGAAGTAATGCATCATGGGATAGAGTGCACTCAGAGGTTAACGGTCAACTTGCGGGTGCGCAGGGGTCAATATATATCGCACGTCATTCTTCGTGAATTGGTTATATCTACGTGCTGCTCGTGTGATGTAACAAAGGTCATATGCAAATTCCCAGGGTCAATACGACAGAATAAGCGCTTTCAAAGGGGTCAGGAGACGTCTACGTGACCCTCTATGTCGCTTCACAAAGGTCATATGCAAATTTGAAAAGAAGTATACTACGGTATAGTCATACAGCGAGAGAAGGGAAATCCCCAAAACTGTATTGGCACGAAAAAATACATGAATACATGGGAAGTAAGACTTATAGTAATAAACATAATCTATGGGGTTGTACGATGTTATTATTACGAGTCTACATGTATGACCAGTGCGACCACAGGGTCTAGCGTGTCGTGTCCAGTATGTCTCCGCAAATTGTAAACGAACTTAACTATTTTCAAAATGGCGGCCGCACAACGTTCGTCCTATGTTAGTCCAAGATGACCGACAGAGCATGACGTCATCGCGGACCAGCAAATCTCAGCATGCTATCTTCTGTGGTATGAATGCATTAGATACATACACCCGCCCGTTAGTTTTATATAATTTTTTTTCATGGTACAATCGCTAGCAAAAAGGTAAAAAATCATCCGTGCAGGTTCGTTTGTGTCGCATAAGTAGCTAAAGGGGGCAAACTCCCGGATGTTCCGAACATTAAGATCGTAGCACCATCTATACACTCTGGACGCAAGGACGACAACTCTGACTAAGCGAAACCTCTGTGGGCCAAATTCCGGGTTATCTCCCCTGATTCGAACATTTTCATGTTAATCTACACGGGGAATGCATGTATGTCATTTTTTATTGTTCTTGAGCATATTAGTATGGGGTTTGGCATCTTGTTTTCTTCGTACCGCGATGATACACACGATGGGAGGAGTTTCGAAGCCTTGACGCATGTGTGGTACACCCACTCGCTGGTGTAGCCTATGCCCTTTGAGCTATTGAGAACAGGGTGTATCACACATGCGTTAAGGCGTTAGAGGCGTTAGTAGAGGCGCTAAGATAAGGCGTTACGGCGTCGAGACAGGCGTTGACGGACGTCACTGCATTTCGATGAATTAGTGGCAATTTCATGAAATATCTAGAAAATCTGAGTTTCAGGGCTGATTCACCAGGGCGTTAAAGCGTTAAGCTAGGCATTGGCAGGCGTTACTGTCCATAAAAGCAAGCGTATTCCAAAAACGTGCAATCTCCCCGACCCAGTACGCCCATTACTGGCTCATCTCGACCCCAAAACGTCCATTCCGATGCCCTTTTCCTACTGCGCATGCGCAGATAGACGATATTCTCACCCGACACTCATCCAGTTGGATGCTCCCCCACGAGACCTTCACATGGACATCCCCCACGACCCATAGTGGACCCCAAAACATCCATGATTCCCCATGGTTTAGGTCTAAAGTCGGTGTTCCGCTTTTTATATTTTCGGGACAAATCCTAATTTTACATGCATCCCTGCAGATGCCACTATAACCACTTCCCTGGATGATTCCCCATGGTTTAGGTGTAATGTTCGTGCTCCGCTTTTTATATGTTCAAACCAAATACTAAATTTATATACATCCACTAAGCCACCCTGCCTCTCTCGGCAGATTGATCCGCTGGGGACCGATCTTAGCCCATCTAGACCTTGTTGATAGGGGTTTTCCCTATTTTCAGGGTAAAGTACGTGTTCCTTTTTTATATGTTTAAACCAAACCTTAATTTTTCATACACCCACTAACCCACCCTGCCTCTCTCGGCTGGTCCCGATCCGCTGGGAAGCGGTATTGGTTCATCTAGACCTGGTTGATAAGGGATTTCCCTATTTTAGGGGTAAAGTCAGTGTTTCCGGATTTTATATGCTCAAACTCAATCCTAATTGTACATGCACCCACCCATGACTTGATCGCTCCGGAGGAGCGCTTCACTTTGACACCTCCCACGACCCAATATCGCAAATGTCTATGAGTGGGTTTCCGAGCGAGACCAACATTGCCCACTGCGCCAGTATAGACCTATTGCCAGACTTACCTGAACCTTTCAAAACATTTCAAGGGTTTCGAGACCCCTCCAATCGTGTTCACCATCGCGAGACGAAGATGCCACACCCATAGTAAAATGCACAAGAACAATAAAAACTGACTACCCCTATCTCATACATGTACTCCCCGTATAGATTAACATGCAAATTTTCTAAGCAGGGGAGATAACCCGGAATTTGGCCCGCAAAGGTTTCGCCTAGTCAGAGTTGTCGTCCTTGAGCCCAGAGTGTATAGATGGCGCTACGATCTTAATGCTTTGAACATCCGGGAATTTGCCATATGTACGTCATTTTTCAGCTACCAATACGACACAAACGAACCTGTGCGGATGTTTTTTTAAACTTTTGACCTCGTAATAATAACATCGTACAACACCTATAGGTTATGTTTATTATTATTAAATAACTATCTATGATATGAATCCAATACAAGGAAATCTGCCTGCTTTATATGGCCAGGAAGGCGGGCTACTACGGAAAAGCCATTCCGATACGGTAAAGCAGGACCACTTTGGCCTTGGCCAATATGATTCTCAACATGACGATGTTGACGATGAATGATCCTCGATTCGTATTCTTCTCCGATTGATGTCACTGTATTCTCATACTTTGAATGGATATTCCGTACCTGCTGTGATAATTTTCGATAGATCTATACGTATCGGTACACAAACCTTGAGTCATACTGAAATGGACTATAGTGACGCGAGCATCGACTAGCCAAGCACAACAAGACGACAAAACAGTGATCCAAAACTTACAACCATGCACTGATGAACGAAGCTATGACTACAGTGATATTTTATGACAGAAGATGATGCCATATTTGCAGCTAGATGAGCTATTCACGTGTGAATGGAAACTATAGAAATTAGATGCCAGCGAAACACATGAAACACAAAGGTCATTTCCGGTCAGTTGGCCGGAACCGGAAGTAATGCATCATGGGATAGAGTGCACTCAGAGGTTAAAGGTCAACTTGCGGGTGCGCAGGGGTCAATATATATCGCACGTCATTCTTCGTGAATTGGTTATATCTACGTGCTGCTCGTGTGATGTAACAAAGGTCATATGCAAATTCCCAGGGTCAATACGACAGAATAAGCGCTTTCAAAGGGGTCAGGAGACGTCTACGTCACCCTCTATGTGGCCTCACAAAGGCCATATGCAAATTTGAAAAGAAGTATACTACGGTATAGTCATACAGCGAGAGAAGGGAAATCCCCAAAACTGCATTGGCACGGAAAAATACATGAATACATGGGAAGTAAGACTTATAGTAATAAACATAACCTATAGGGTTGTACGATGTTATTATTACGAGTCTACATGTATGACCAGTGCGACCACAGGGTCTAGTGTGTCGTGTCTAGTATGTCTCCGCAAATTGTAAACGAACTTGACTATTTTCAAAATGGCGGCCGCACAACGTTCGTCCTATGTTAGTCCAAGATGACCGAGAGAGCATGACGTCATCGCGGACCAGCAAATCTCAGCATGCTATCTTCTGTGGTATGAATGCATTAGATACATACACCCGCCCGTTAGTTTTATATAATTTTTTTTCATGGTACAATCGCTAGCAAAAAGGTAAAAAAAACATCCGTGCAGGTTCGTTTGTGTCGCATTAGTAGCTAAAGGGGGCAAACTCCCGGATGTTCCGAGCATTAAGATCGTAGCACCATCTATACACTCTGGACGCAAGGACGACAACTCTGACTAGGCGAAACCTCTGTGGGCCAAATTCCGGGTTATCTCCTCTGATTCGAACATTTTCATGTTAATCTACACGGGGAATGCATGTATGTCATTTTTTATTGTTCTTGAGCATATTATTATGGGGTTTGGCATCTTGTTTTCTTCGTACCGCGATGATAAACACGATGGGAGGAGTTTCGAAGCCTTGACGCATGTGTGGTACACCCACTCGCTGGTGTAGCCTATGCCCTTTGAGCTATTGAGAACAGGGTGCATCACACATGCGTTAAGGCGTTAGAGGCGTTAGTAGAGGCGCTAAGATAAGGGATTACGGCGTCGAGACAGGCGTTGACGGACGTCACTGCATTTCGATGAATTAGTGACAATTTCATGAAATATCTAGAAAATCTGAGTTTCAGGGCTGATTCACCAGGGCGTTGAAGCGTTAAGCTAGGCGTTGGCAGGCGTTACTGTCCATAAAAGCAAGCGTATTCCAAACACGTGCAATCTCCACGACCCAGTACGCCCACTACTGGCTCATCTCGACCCCAAAACGTCCATTCCGATGCCCTTTTTCTACTGCGCATGCGCAGATAGACGATATTCTCACCCGACACTCATCCAGTTGGATGCTCCCCCACGAGACCTTCACATGGACACCCCCCACGACCCATAGTGGACCCCAAAACATCCATGATTCTCCATGGTTTAGGTCTATAGTCGGTGTTCCGCTTTTTATATTTTCGGGACAAATCCTAATTTTACATGCATCCCTGCAGATGCCACTATAACCACTTCCCTGGATGATTCCCCATGGTTTAGGTGTAAAGTTCGTGTTCCGCTTTTTATATGTTCAAACCAAATACTAAATTTACATACATCCACAAAGCCACCCTGCCTCTCTCGGCAGATTGACCCGCTCGGGACCGATCTTAGCCCATCTAGACCTTGTTGATGGGGGTTTTCCCTATTTTCAGGGTAAAGTACGTGTCCCTTTTTTATATGTTTAAACCAAACCTTAATTTTTCATACACCCACTAACCCACCCTGCCTCTCTCGGCTGGTCCCGATCCGCTGGGAAGCGGTATTGGCTCATCTAGACCTGGTTGATAAGGGTTTTCCCTATTTCAGGGGTAAAGTCAGTGTTTCCGGATTTTATATGCTCAAACTCAATCCTAATTTTACATGCACCCACCCATGACTTGATCGCTCCGGAGGAGCGCTTCACTTTGACACCTCCCACGACCCAATACCGCAAATGTCTATGAGTGGATTTCCGAGCGAGACCAACATTGCCCACTGCGCCAGTATAGACCTATTGCCAGACTTACCTGAACCTTTCAAAACATTTCAAGGGTTTCGAGACCCCCCCAATCGTGTTCACCATCGCGAGACGAAGATGCCACACCCATAGCAAAATGCACAAGAACAATACAAACTGACTACCCCTATCTCATACATGCACTCCCCGTATAGATTAACATGCAAATTTTCTAAGCAGAGGAGATAACCCGGAATTTGGCCCACAAAGGTTTCGCCTAGTCAGAGTTGTCGTCCTTGCGCCCAGAGTGTATAGATGGCGCTACGATCTTAATGCTTTGAACATCCGGGAATTTGCCACTTGTACGTCATTTTTCAGCTACCAATACGACACAAACGAACCTGTGCGGATGTTTTTTTTCACCTTTTGACCTCGTAATAATAACATCGTACAACACCTATAGGTTATGTTTATTATTATTAAATAACTATCTATGATATGAATCCAATACAAGGAAATCTGCCTGCGTTATATGGCCAGGAAGGCGGGCTACTACGGAAAAGCCATTCCGATACGGTAAAGCAGGACCACTTTGGCCTTGGCCAATATGATTCTCAACATGACGATGTTGACGATGAATGATCCTCGATTCGTATTCTTCTCCGATTGATGTCACTGTATTCTCATACTTTGAATGGATATTCCGTACCTTCTGTGATAATTTTCGATAGATCTATACGTATCGGTACACAAACCTTGAGTCATACTGAAATGGACTATAGTGACGCGAGCATCGACTTGCCAAGCACAACAAGACGACAAAACAGTGATCCAAAACTTACAACCATGCACTGATGAACGAAGCTATGACTACAGTGATATTTTATGACAGAAGATGATGCCATATTTGCAGCTAGATGAGCTATTCACGTGTGAATGGAAACTATAGAAATTAGATGCCAACGAAACACATGGACGATGATGTTGAAAACTAGGGTCTCAATAGATCTTCGATTCCCAAATCGGGACTGAATTTGGAGCAATTCACCATAATACAAGGTTGTATTTTGCCTCACGTTCTCATTAACTAAAATTAGTGTATTACTTTCATGATATTTATTGTATGATTAAAATTTCATCTGTTTTCATCTTTTCGACTCTCGTTTTCTACGTTGAAGAACTCCGCCCAGGTTGAAGATGATCGGCCTATTCACCGTCCCGATTATCGCCGTCGATACCTGAAATACGTGGTCAATTTGACCCAGTCCGTCTGACAATGTAGGTTGTTTAACAAAGGCATACATATCAGTAGTAATATACCGTAACAGCAAATTCCCGCGTATTGACCTTTGACTCTGAGTGCACTCTATCCCATGATGCATCACTTCCGGTTACGGTCACGTGCCCAGAAGTGACCTTGACCCCTGCGCATGCGTACAATACCGGATATTAATAATAATGCGCAGGGATCAAAGGTCACTTCCGGTCAGTTGACCGGAACCGGAAGTAATGCATCATGGGATAGAGTGCACTCAGAGGTTAAAGGTCAACTTGCGGGTGCGCAGGGGTCAATATATATCGCACGTCATTCTTCGTGAATTGGTTATATCTACGTGCTGCTCGTGTGATGTAACAAAGGTCATATGCAAATTGCCAGGGTCAATACGACAGAATAAGCGCTTTCAAAGGGGTCAGGAGACATCTACGTGACCCTCTATGTGGCCTCACAAAGGTCATATGCAAATTTGAAAAAGAAGTATACTACGGTATAGTCATACAGCGAGAGAAGGGAAATCCCCAAAAGTGTATTGGCACGAAAAACTACATGAATACATGGGAAGTAAGACTTATAGTAATAAACATAACCTATAGGTTTGTACGATGTTATTATTACGAGTCTACATGTATGACCAGTGCGACCACAGGGTCTAGCGTGTCGTGTCCAGTATGTCTCCGCAAATTGTAAACGAACTTGACTATTTTCAAAATGGCGGCCGCACAACGTTCGTCCTATGTTAGTCCAAAATGACCGACAGAGCATGACGTCATCGCGGACCAGCAAATCTCAGCATGCTATCTTCTGTGGTATGAATGCATTAGATACATACACCCGCCCGTTAGTTTTATATATTTTTTTTTCATGGTACAATCGCTAGCAAAAAGGTAAAAAAACATCCGTGCAGGTTCGTTTGTGTCGCATTAGTAGCTAAAGGGGGCAAACTCCCGGATGTTCCGAGCATTAAGATCGTAGCACCATCTATACACTCTGGACGCAAGGACGACAACTCTGACTAGGCGAAACCTCTGTGGGCCAAATTCCGGGTTATCTCCCCTGATTCGAACATTTTCATGTTAATCTACACGGGGAATGCATGTATGTCATTTTTTATTGTTCTTGAGCATATTATTATGGGGTTTGGCATCTTGTTTTCTTCGTACCGCGATGATAAACACGATGGGAGGAGTTTCGAAGCCTTGACGCATGTGTGGTACACCCACTCGCTGGTGTAGCCTATGCCCTTTGAGCTATTGAGAACAGGGTGCATCACACATGCGTTAAGGCGTTAGAGGCGTTAGTAGAGGCGCTAAGATAAGGGATTACGGCGTCGAGACAGGCGTTGACGGACGTCACTGCATTTCGATGAATTAGTGACAATTTCATGAAATATCTAGAAAATCTGAGTTTCAGGGCTGATTCACCAGGGCGTTGAAGCGTTAAGCTAGGCGTTGGCAGGCGTTACTGTCCATAAAAGCAAGCGTATTCCAAACACGTGCAATCTCCACGACCCAGTACGCCCACTACTGGCTCATCTCGACCCCAAAACGTCCATTCCGATGCCCTTTTTCTACTGCGCATGCGCAGATAGACGATATTCTCACCCGACACTCATCCAGTTGGATGCTCCCCCACGAGACCTTCACATGGACACCCCCCACGACCCATAGTGGACCCCAAAACATCCATGATTCTCCATGGTTTAGGTCTATAGTCGGTGTTCCGCTTTTTATATTTTCGGGACAAATCCTAATTTTACATGCATCCCTGCAGATGCCACTATAACCACTTCCCTGGATGATTCCCCATGGTTTAGGTGTAAAGTTCGTGTTCCGCTTTTTATATGTTCAAACCAAATACTAAATTTACATACATCCACAAAGCCACCCTGCCTCTCTCGGCAGATTGACCCGCTCGGGACCGATCTTAGCCCATCTAGACCTTGTTGATGGGGGTTTTCCCTATTTTCAGGGTAAAGTACGTGTCCCTTTTTTATATGTTTAAACCAAACCTTAATTTTTCATACACCCACTAACCCACCCTGCCTCTCTCGGCTGGTCCCGATCCGCTGGGAAGCGGTATTGGCTCATCTAGACCTGGTTGATAAGGGTTTTCCCTATTTCAAGGGTAAAGTCAGTGTTTCCGGATTTTATATGCTCAAACTCAATCCTAATTTTACATGCACCCACCCATGACTTGATCGCTCCGGAGGAGCGCTTCACTTTGACACCTCCCACGACCCAATACCGCAAATGTCTATGAGTGGGTTTCCGAGCGAGACCAACATTGCCCACTGCGCCAGTATAGACCTATTGCCAGACTTACCTGAACCTTTCAAAACATTTCAAGGGTTTCGAGACCCCTCCAATCGTGTTCACCATCGCGAGACGAAGATGCCACACCCATAGCAAAATGCACAAGAACAATAAAAACTGACTATCCCTATCTCATACATGCACTCCCCGTATAGATTAACATGCAAATTTTCTAAGCAGGGGAGATAACCCGGAATTTGGCCCACAAAGGTTTCGCCCAGCCAGAGTTGTCGTCCTTGCGCCCAGAGTGTATAGATGGCGCTACGATCTTAATGCTTTGAACATCCGGGAATTTGCCACATGTACGTCATTTTTCAGCTACCAATACGACACAAACGAACCTGTGCGGATGTTTTTTTTCACCTTTTGACCTCGTAATAATAACATCGTACAACACCTATAGGTTATGTTTATTATTATTAAATAACTATCTATGATATGAATCCAATACAAGGAAATCTGCCTGCGTTATATGGCCAGGAAGGCGGGCTACTACGGAAAAGCCATTCCGATACGGTAAAGCAGGACCACTTTGGCCTTGGCCAATATGATTCTCAACATGACGATGTTGACGATGAATGATCCTCGATTCGTATTCTTCTCCGATTGATGTCACTGTATTCTCATACTTTGAATGGATATTCCGTATCTTCTGTGATAATTTTCGATAGATCTATACGTATCGGTACACAAACCTTGAGTCATACTGAAATGGACTATAGTGACGCGAGCATCGACTTGCCAAGCACAACAAGACGACAAAACAGTGATCCAAAACTTACAACCATGCACTGATGAACGAAGCTATGACTACAGTGATATTTTATGACAGAAGATGATGCCATATTTGCAGCTAGATGAGCTATTCACGTGTGAATGGAAACTATAGAAATTAGATGCCAACGAAACACATGGACGATGATGTTGAAAACTAGGGTCTCAATAGATCTTCGATTCCCAAATCGGGACTGAATTTGGAGCAATTCACCATAATACAAGGTTGTATTTTGCCTCACGTTCTCATTAACTAAAATTAGTGTATTACTTTCATGATATTTATTGTATGATTAAAATTTCATCTGTTTTCATCTTTTCGACTCTCGTTTTCTACGTTGAAGAACTCCGCCCAGGTTGAAGATGATCGGCCTATTCACCGTCCCGATTATCGCCGTCGATACCTGAAATACGTGGTCAATTTGACCCAGTCCGTCTGACAATGTAGGTTGTTTAACAAAGGCATACATATCAGTAGTAATATACCGTAACAGCAAATTCCCGCGTATTGACCTTTGACTCTGAGTGCACTCTATCCCATGATGCATCACTTCCGGTTACGGTCACGTGCCCAGAAGTGACCTTGACCCCTGCGCATGCGTACAATACCGGATATTAATAATAATGCGCAGGGATCAAAGGTCACTTCCGGTCAGTTGACCGGAACCGGAAGTAATGCATCATGGGATAGAGTGCACTCAGAGGTTAAAGGTCAACTTGCGGGTGCGCAGGGGTCAATATATATCGCACGTCATTCTTCGTGAATTGGTTATATCTACGTGCTGCTCGTGTGATGTAACAAAGGTCATATGCAAATTGCCAGGGTCAATACGACAGAATAAGCGCTTTCAAAGGGGTCAGGAGACATCTACGTGACCCTCTATGTGGCCTCACAAAGGTCATATGCAAATTTGAAAAGAAGTATACTACGGTATAGTCATACAGCGAGAGAAGGGAAATCCCCAAAACTGTATTGGCACGAAAAACTACATGAATACATGGGAAGTAAGACTTATAGTAATAAACATAACCTATAGGTTTGTACGATGTTATTATTACGAGTCTACATGTATGACCAGTGCGACCACAGGGTCTAGCGTGTCGTGTCCAGTATGTCTCCGCAAATTGTAAACGAACTTGACTATTTTCAAAATGGCGGCCGCACAACGTTCGTCCTATGTTAGTCCAAAATGACCGACAGAGCATGACGTCATCGCGGACCAGCAAATCTCAGCATGCTATCTTCTGTGGTATGAATGCATTAGATACATACACCCGCCCGTTAGTTTTATATATTTTTTTTTCATGGTACAATCGCTAGCAAAAAGGTAAAAAAACATCCGTGCAGGTTCGTTTGTGTCGCATTAGTAGCTAAAGGGGGCAAACTCCCGGATGTTCCGAGCATTAAGATCGTAGCGCCATCTATACACTCTGGACGCAAGGGCGACAACTCTCACTAGGCGAAACCTCTGTGGGCCAAATTCCGGGTTATCTCCCCTGATTCGAACATTTTCATGTTAATCTACACGGGGAATGCATGTATGCCATTTTTTATTTTTCTTGAGCATATGAGTATGGGTTTGGCATCTTGTTTTCTTCGTACCGCGATGATAAACACGATGGGAGGAGTTTCGAAGCCTTGACGCATGTGTGGTACACCCACTCGCTGGTGTAGCCTATGCCCTTTGAGCTATTGAGAACAGGGTGTATCACACATGCGTTAAGGCGTTAGAGGCGTTAGCAGAGGCGCTAAGATAAGGCGTTACGGCGTCGAGACAGGCGTTGACGGACGTCACTGCATTTCGATGAATTAGTGACAATTTCATGAAATACCTAGAAAATCTGAGTTTCAGGGCTGATTCACCAGGGCGTTGAAGCGTTAGGCTAGGCGTTGGCAGGCGTTACTGTCCATAAAAGCAAGCGTATTCCAAAAACGTGCAATCTCCCCGACCCAGTACGCCCACTACTGGCTCATCTCGACCCCAAAACGTCCATTCCGATGCCCTTTTTCTACTGTGCATGCGTAGATAGACGATATTCTCACCCGACACTCATCCAGTTGGATGCTCCCCCACGAGACCTTCACATGGACACCCCCCACGACCCATAGTGGACCCTAAAACATCCATGATTCCCCATGGTTTAGGTCTAAAGTCGGTGTTCCGCTTTTTATATTTTCGGGACAAATCCTAATTTTACATGCATCCCTGCAGATGCCACTATAACCACTTCCCTGGATGATTCCCCATGGTTTAGGTGTAAAGTTCGTGTTCCGCTTTTTATATGTTCAAACCAAATACTAAATTTACATACATCCACTAAGCCACCCTGCCTCTCTCGGCAGATTGATCCGCTGGTGACCGATCTTAGCCCATCTAGACCTTGTTGATAGGGGTTTTCCCTATTTTCAGGGTAAAGTACGTGTTCCTTTTTTATATGTTTAAACCAAACCTTAATTTTTCATACACCCACTAACCCACCCTGCCTCTCTCGGCTGGTCCCGATCCGCTGGGAAGCGGTATTGGCTCATCTAGACCTGGTTGATAAGGGTTTTCCCTATTTTAGGGGTAAAGTCAGTGTTTCCGGATTTTATATGCTCAAACTCAGTCCTAATTTTACATGCACCCACCCATGACTTGATCGCTCCGGAGGAGCGCTTCACCTTGACACCTCCCACGACCCAATACCGCAAATGTCTATGAGTGGGTTTCCGAGCGAGACCAACATTGCCCACTGCGCCAGTATAGACCTATTGCCAGACTTACCTGAACCTTTCAAAACATTTCAAGGGTTTCGAGACCCCTCCAATCGTGTTCACCATCGCGAGACGAAGATGCCACACCCATAGTAAAATGCACAAGAACAATAAAAACTGACTACCCCTATCTCATACATGCTCTCCCCGTATAGATTAACATGCAAATTTTCTAAGCAGGGGAGATAACCCGGAATTTGGCCCACAAAGGTTTCGCCCAGCCAGAGTTGTCGTCCTTGCGCCCAGAGTGTATAGATGGCGCTACGATCTTAATGCTTTGAACATCCGGGAATTTGCCACATGTACGTCATTTTTCAGCTACCAATACGACACAAACGAACCTGTGCGGATGTTTTTTTTAACCTTTTGACCTCGTAATAATAACATCGTACAACACCTATAGGTTATGTTTATTATTATTAAATAACTATCTATGATATGAATCCAATACAAGGAAATCTGCCTGCTTTATATGGCCAGGAAGGCGGGCTACTACGGAAAAGCCATTCCGATACGGTAAAGCAGGATCACTTTGGCCTTGGCCAATATGATTCTCAACATGACGATGTTGACGATGAATGATCCTCGATTCGTATTCTTCTCCGATTGATGTCACTGTATTCTCATACTTTGAATGGATATTCCGTACCTTCTGTGATAATTTTCGATAGATCTATACGTATCGGTACACAAACCTTGAGTCATACTGAAATGGACTATAGTGACGCGAGCATCGACTTGCCAAGCACAACAAGACGACAAAACAGTGATCCAAAACTTACAACCATGCACTGATGAACGAAGCTATGACTACAGTGATATTTTATGACAGAAGATGATGCCATATTTGCAGCTAGATGAGCTATTCACGTGTGAATGGAAACTATAGAAATTAGATGCCAACGAAACACATGGACGATGATGTTGAAAACTAGGGTCTCAATAGATCTTCGATTCCCAAATCGAGACTGAATTTGGAGCAATTCACCATAATACAAGGTTGTATTTTGCCTCACGTTCTCATTAACTAAAATTAGTGTATTACTTTCATGATATTTATTGTATGATTAAAATTTCATCTGTTTTCATCTTTTCGACTCTCGTGTTCTACGTTGAAGAACTCCGCCCAGGTTGAAGATGATCGGCCTATTCACCGTCCCGATTATCGCCGTCGATACCTGAAATACGTGGTCAATTTGACCCAGTCCGTCTGACAATGTAGGTTGTTTAACAAAGGCATACATATCAGTAGTAATATACCGTAACAGCAAATTCCCGCGTATTGACCTTTGACTCTGAGTGCACTCTATCCCATGATGCATCACTTCCGGTTACGGTCAAGTGCCCAGAAATGACCTTGACCCCTGCGCATGCGTACAATACCGGATATTAATAATAATGCGCAGGGATCAAAGGTCACTTCCGGTCAGTTGACCGGAACCGGAAGTAATGCATCATGGGATAGAGTGCACTCAGAGGTTAACGGTCAACTTGCGGGTGCGCAGGGGTCAATATATATCGCACGTCATTCTTCGTGAATTGGTTATATCTACGTGCTGCTCGTGTGATGTAACAAAGGTCATATGAAAATTCCCAGGGTCAATGCGACAGAATAAGCGCTTCCAAAGGGGTCAGGAGACGTCTACGTGACCCTCTATGTGGCCTCACAAAGGTCATATGCAAATTTGAAAAGAAGTATACTACGGTATAGACATACAGCGAGAGAAGGGAAATCCCCAAAACTGTATTGGCACGAAAAAATACATGAATACATGGGAAGTAAGACTTATAGTAATAAACATAACCTATAGGGTTGTACGATGTTATTATTAAGAGTCTACATGTATGACCAGTGCGACCACAGGGTCTAGCGTGTCGTGTCCAGTATGTCTCCGCAAATTGTAAACGAACCTGACTATTTTCAAAATGGCGGCCGCACAACGTTCGTCGTATGTTAGTCCAAGATGACCGACAGAGCATGACGTCATCGCGGACCAGCAAATCTCAGCATGCTATCTTCTGTGGTATGAATGCATTAGATACATACACCCGCCCGTTAGTTTTATATAATTTTTTTTCATGGTACAATCGCTAGCAAAAAGGTAAAAAAAACATCCGTGCAGGTTCGTTTGTGTCGCATTAGTACCTAAAGGGGGCAAACTCCCGGATGTCCCGAGCATTAAGATCGTAGCGCCATCTATACACTCTGGACGCAAGGGCGACAACTCTGACTAGGCGAAACCTCTGTGGGCCAAATTCCGGCTTATCTCCCCTGATTCGAACATTTTCATATTAATCTACACGGGGAATGCATGTATGTCATTTTTTATTGTTCTTGAGCATATTAGTATGGGGTTTGGCATCTTGTTTTCTTCGTACCGCGATGATAAACACGATGGGAGGAGTTTCGAAGCCTTGACGCATGTGTGGTACACCCACTCGCTGGTGTAGCCTATGCCCTTTGAGCTATTGAGAACAGGGTGTATCACACAAGCGTTAAGGCGTTAGAGGCGTTAGTAGAGGCGCTAAGATAAGGCGTTACGGCGTCGAGACAGGCGTTGACGGACATCACTGCATTTCGATGAAATCAGTGACAATTTCATGAAATATCTAGAAAATTTGAGTTTCAGGGCTGATTCACCAGGGCGTTGAAGCGTTAAGCTAGGCATTGGCAGTCGTTACTGTCCATAAAAGCAAGCGTTTTCCAAAAACGTGCAATCTCCCCGATCCAGTACGCCCACTACTGGCTCATCTCGACCCCAAAACGTCCATTCCGATGCCCTTTTTCTACTGCGCATGCGTAGATAGACGATATTCTCACCCGACACTCATCCAGTTGGATGCTCCCCAACGAGACCTTCACATGGACACCCCCCACGACCCATAGTGGACCCTAAAACATCCATGATTCCACATGGTTTAGGTCTAAAGTCGGTGTTCCGCTTTTTATATTTTCGGGACAAATCCTAATTTTACATGCATCCCTGCAGATGCCACTATAACCACTTCCCTGGATGATTCCCCATGGTTTGGGTGTAAAGTTCGTGTTCCGTTTTTTATATGTTCAAACCAAATACTAAATTTACATACATCCACTAAGCCACCCTGCCTCTCTCGGCAGATTGATCCGCTGGTGACCGATCTTAGCCCATCTGGACCTTGTTGATAGGGGTTTTCCCTATTTTCAGGGTAAAGTACGTGTTCCTTTTTTATATGTTTAAACCAAACCTTAATTTTTCATACACCCACTAACCCACCCTGCCTCTCTCGGCTGGTCCCGATCCGCTGGGAAGCGGTATTGGCTCATCTAGACCTGGTTGATAAGGGTTTTCCCTATTTTAGGGGTAAAGTCAGTGCTTCCGGATTTTATATGCTCAAACTCAATCCTAATTTTACATGCACCCACCCATGACTTGATCGCTCCTGAGGAGCGCTTCACTATGACACCTCCCACGACCCAATACCGCAAATGTCTATGAGTGGGTTTCCGAGCGAGACCAACATTGCCCACTGCGCCAGTATAGACCTATTGGCAGGCTTACCTGAACCTTTCAAAACATTTCAAGGGTTTCGAGATCCCTCCAATCGTGTTCACCATCGCGAGACGAAGATGCCACACCCATAGTAAAAGGCACAAGAACAATACAAACTGACTACCCCTATCTCATACATGCACTCGCCGTATAGATTAACATGCAAATTTTCTAAGCAGGGGAGATAACCCGGAATTTGGCCCACAAAGGTTTCGCCTAGTCAGAGTTGTCGTCCTTGCGCCCAGAGTGTATAGATGGCGCTACGATCTTAATGCTTTGAACATCCGGGAATTTGCCACATGTACGTCATTTTTCAGCTACCAATACGACACAAACGAACCTGTGCGGATGTTTTTTTAACCTTTTGACCTCGTAATAATAACATCGTACAACACCTATAGGTTATGTTTATTATTATTAAATAACTATCTATGATATGAATCCAATACAAGGAAATCTGCCTGCTTTATATGGCCAGGAAGGCGGGCTACTACGGAAAAGCCATTCCGATACGGTAAAGCAGGATCACTTTGGCCTTGGCCAATATGATTCTCAACATGACGATGTTGACGATGAATGATCCTCGATTCGTATTCTTCTCCGATTGATGTCACTGTATTCTCATACTTTGAATGGATATTCCGTACCTTCTGTGATAATTTTCGATAGATCTATACGTATCGGTACACAAACCTTGAGTCATACTGAAATGGACTATAGTGACGCGAGCATCGACTTGCCAAGCACAACAAGACGACAAAACAGTGATCCAAAACTTACAACCATGCACTGATGAACGAAGCTATGACTACAGTGATATTTTATGACAGAAGATGATGCCATATTTGCAGCTAGATGAGCTATTCACGTGTGAATGGAAACTATAGAAATTAGATGCCAACGAAACACATGGACGATGATGTTGAAAACTAGGGTCTCAATAGATCTTCGATTCCCAAATCGAGACTGAATTTGGAGCAATTCACCATAATACAAGGTTGTATTTTGCCTCACGTTCTCATTAACTAAAATTAGTGTATTACTTTCATGATATTTATTGTATGATTAAAATTTCATCTGTTTTCATCTTTTCGACTCTCGTGTTCTACGTTGAAGAACTCCGCCCAGGTTGAAGATGATCGGCCTATTCACCGTCCCGATTATCGCCGTCGATACCTGAAATACGTGGTCAATTTGACCCAGTCCGTCTGACAATGTAGGTTGTTTAACAAAGGCATACATATCAGTAGTAATATACCGTAACAGCAAATTCCCGCGTATTGACCTTTGACTCTGAGTGCACTCTATCCCATGATGCATCACTTCCGGTTACGGTCACGTGCCCAGAAGTGACCTTGACCCCTGCGCATGCGTACAATACCGGATATTAATAATAATGCGCAGGGATCAAAGGTCACTTCCGGTCAGTTGACCGGAACCGGAAGTAATGCATCATGGGATAGAGTGCACTCAGAGGTTAACGGTCAACTTGCGGGTGCGCAGGGGTCAATATATATCGCACGTCATTCTTCGTGAATTGGTTATATCTACGTGCTGCTCGTGTGATGTAACAAAGGTCATATGAAAATTCCCAGGGTCAATGCGACAGAATAAGCGCTTCCAAAGGGGTCAGGAGACGTCTACGTGACCCTCTATGTGGCCTCACAAAGGTCATATGCAAATTTGAAAAGAAGTATACTACGGTATAGACATACAGCGAGAGAAGGGAAATCCCCAAAACTGTATTGGCACGAAAAAATACATGAATACATGGGAAGTAAGACTTATAGTAATAAACATAACCTATAGGGTTGTACGATGTTATTATTAAGAGTCTACATGTATGACCAGTGCGACCACAGGGTCTAGCGTGTCGTGTCCAGTATGTCTCCGCAAATTGTAAACGAACCTGACTATTTTCAAAATGGCGGCCGCACAACGTTCGTCGTATGTTAGTCCAAGATGACCGACAGAGCATAACGTCATCGCGGACCAGCAAATCTCAGCATGCTATCTTCTGTGGTATGAATGCATTAGATACATACACCCGCCCGTTAGTTTTATATAATTTTTTTTCATGGTACAATCGCTAGCAAAAAGGTAAAAAAACATCCGTGCAGGTTCGTTTGTGTCGCATTAGTACCTAAAGGGGGCAAACTCCCGGATGTCCCGAGCATTAAGATCGTAGCGCCATCTATACACTCTGGACGCAAGGGCGACAACTCTGACTAGGCGAAACCTCTGTGGGACAAATTCCGGCTTATCTCCCCTGATTCGAACATTTTCATATTAATCTACACGGGGAATGCATGTATGTCATTTTTTATTGTTCTTGAGCATATTAGTATGGGGTTTGGCATCTTGTTTTCTTCGTACCGCGATGATAAACACGATGGGAGGAGTTTCGAAGCCTTGACGCATGTGTGGTACACCCACTCGCTGGTGTAGCCTATGCCCTTTGAGCTATTGAGAACAGGGTGTATCACACATGCGTTAAGGCGTTAGAGGCGTTAGTAGAGGCGCTAAGATAAGGCGTTACGGCGTCGAGACAGGCGTTGACGGACGTCACTGCATTTCGATGAATCAGTGACAATTTCATGAAATATCTAGAAAATTTGAGTTTCAGGGCTGATTCACCAGGGCGTTGAAGCGTTAAGCTAGGCGTTGGCAGTCGTTACTGTCCATAAAAGCAAGCGTTTTCCAAAAACGTGCAATCTCCCCGACCCAGTACGCCCACTACTGGCTCATCTCGACCCCAAAACGTCCATTCCGATGCCCTTTTTCTACTGCGCATGCGTAGATAGACGATATTCCCCCCGACACTCATCCAGTTGGATGCTCCCCAACGAGACCTTCACATGGACACCCCCCACGACCCATAGTGGACCCTAAAACATCCATGATTCCCCATGGTTTAGGTCTAAAGTCGGTGTTCCGCTTTTTATATTTTCGGGACAAATCCTAATTTTACATGCATCCCTGCAGATGCCACTATAACCACTTCCCTGGATGATTCCCCATGGTTTGGGTGTAAAGTTCGTGTTCCGTTTTTTATATGTTCAAACCAAATACTAAATTTACATACATCCACTAAGCCACCCTGCCTCTCTCGGCAGATTGATCCGCTGGTGACCGATCTTAGCCCATCTGGACCTTGTTGATAGGGGTTTTCCCTATTTTCAGGGTAAAGTACGTGTTCCTTTTTTATATGTTTAAACCAAACCTTAATTTTTCATACACCCACTAACCCACCCTGCCTCTCTCGGCTGGTCCCGATCCGCTGGGAAGCGGTATTGGCTCATCTAGACCTGGTTGATAAGGGTTTTCCCTATTTTAGGGGTAAAGTCAGTGCTTCCGGATTTTATATGCTCAAACTCAATCCTAATTTTACATGCACCCACCCATGACTTGATCGCTCCTGAGGAGCGCTTCACTATGACACCTCCCACGACCCAATACCGCAAATGTCTATGAGTGGGTTTCCGAGCGAGACCAACATTGCCCACTGCGCCAGTATAGACCTATTGGCAGGCTTACCTGAACCTTTCAAAACATTTCAAGGGTTTCGAGATCCCTCCAATCGTGTTCACCATCGCGAGACGAAGATGCCACACCCATAGTAAAAGGCACAAGAACAATACAAACTGACTACCCCTATCTCATACATGCACTCCCCGTATAGATTAACATGCAAATTTTCTAAGCAGGGGAGATAACCCGGAATTTGGCCCACAAAGGTTTCGCCTAGTCAGAGTTGTCGTCCTTGCGCCCAGAGTGTATAGATGGCGCTACGATCTTAATGCTTTGAACATCCGGGAATTTGCCACATGTACGTCATTTTTCAGCTACCAATACGACACAAACGAACCTGTGCGGATGTTTTTTTAACCTTTT
The DNA here is from genome assembly GCA_036873755.1 of Hanleya hanleyi. Lineage (NCBI taxonomy): Eukaryota > Metazoa > Mollusca > Polyplacophora > Lepidopleurida > Hanleyidae > Hanleya > Hanleya hanleyi. The sequence continues at coordinate 47,522 of JAVTVY010037484.1, forward strand.
GACCTCGTAATAATAACATCGTACAACACCTATAGGTTATGTTTATTATTATTAAATAACTATCTATGATATGAATCCAATACAAGGAAATCTGCCTGCTTTATATGGCCAGGAAGGCGGGCTACTACGGAAAAGCCATTCCGATACGGTAAAGCAGGATCACTTTGGCCTTGGCCAATATGATTCTCAACATGACGATGTTGACGATGAATGATCCTCGATTCGTATTCTTCTCCGATTGATGTCACTGTATTCTCATACTTTGAATGGATATTCCGTACCTTCTGTGATAATTTTCGATAGATCTATACGTATCGGTACACAAACCTTGAGTAATACTGAAATGGACTATAGTGACGCGAGCATCGACTTGCCAAGCACAAAAAGACGACAAAACAGTGATCCAAAACTTACAACCATGCACTGATGAACGAAGCTATGTCTACAGTGATATTTTATGAGAGAAGATGATGCCATATTTGCAGCTAGATGAGCTATTCACGTGTGAATGGAAACTATAGAAATTAGATGCCAACGAAACACAAGGACGATGATGTTGAAAACTAGGGTCTCAATAGATCTTCGATTCCCAAATCGGGACTGAATTTGGAGCAATTCACCATAATACAAGGTTGTATTTTGCCTCACGTTCTCATCAACTAAAATTAGTGTATTACTTTCATGATATTTATTGTATGATTAAAATTTCATCTGTTTTCATCTTTTCGATTCTCGTTTTCTACGTTGAAGAACCCCGCCCAGGTTGAAGATGATCGGCCTATTCACCGTCCCGATTATCGCCGTCGATACCTGAAATACGTGGTCAATTTGACTCAGTCCGTCTGACAATGTAGGTTGTTTAACAAAGGCATACATATCAGTAGTAACATACCGTAACAGCAAATTCCCGCTTATTGACCTTTGACTCTGAGTGCACTCTATCCCATGATGCATCACTTCCGGTTACGGTCACGTGACCAGAAGTGACCTTGACCCCTGCTCATGCGTACAATACCGGATATTAATAATAATGCGCAGGGGTCAAAGGTCACTTCCGGTCAGTTGACCGGAACCGGAAGTAATGCATCATGGGATAGAGTGCACTCAGAGGTTAAAGGTCAACTTGCGGGTGCGCAGGGGTCAATATATATCGCACGTCATTCTTCGTGAATTGGTTATATCTACGTGCTGCTCGTGTGATGTAACAAAGGTCATATGCAAATTGCCAGGGTCAATACGACAGAATAAGCGCTTTCAAAGGGGTCAGGAGACATCTACGTGACCCTCTATGTGGCCTCACAAAGGTCATATGCAAATTTGAAAAGAAGTATACTACGGTATAGTCATACAGCGAGAGAAGGGAAATCCCCAAAACTGTATTGGCACGAAAAAATACATGAATACATGGGAAGTAAGACTTATAGTAATAAACATAACCTATAGGGTTGTACGATGTTATTATTACGAGTCTACATGTATGACCAGTGCGACCACAGGGTCTAGCGTGTCGTGTCCAGTATGTGGACCATCCAAAATGGCGGCCGCACAACGTTCGTCCTATGTTAGTCCAAGATGACCGACAGAGCATGACGTCATCGCGGACCAGCAAATCTCAGCATGCTATCTTCTGTGGTATGAATGCATTAGATACATACACCCGCCCGTTAGTTTTATATAATTTTTATTCATGGTACAATCGCTAGCAAAAAGGTAAAAAAACATCCGTGCAGGTTCGTTTGTGTCGCATTAGTAGCTAAAGGGGGCAAACTCCCGGATTTTCCGAGCATTAAGATCGTAGCGCCATCTATACACTCTGGACGCAAGGACGACAACTCTGACTAGGCGAAACCTCTGTGGGACAAATTCCGGGTTATCTCCCCTGATTCGAACATTTTCATGTTAATCTACACGGGGAATGCATGTATGTCATTTTTTATTGTTCTTGAGCATATTAGTATGGGGTTTGGCATCTTGTTTTCTTCGTACCGCGATGATAAACACGATGGGAGGAGTTTCGAAGCCTTGACGCATGTGTGGTACACCCACTCGCTGGTGTAGCCTATGCCCTTTGAGCTATTGAGAACAGGGTGTATCACACATGCGTTAAGGCGTTAGAGGCGTTAGTAGAGGCGCTAAGATAAGGCGTTACGGCGTCGAGACAGGCGTTGACGGACGTCACTGCATTTCGATGAATTAGTGACAATTTCATGAAATATCTAGAAAATCTGAGTTTCAGGGCTGATTCACCAGGGCGTTGAAGCGTTAAGCTACGCGTTGGCAGGCGTTACTGTTCATAAAAGCAAGCGTATTCCAAAAACGTGCAATCTCCCCGACCCAGTACGCCCACTACTGGCTCGTCTCGACCCCAAAAGGTCCATTCCGATGCGCTTTTTCTACTGCGCATGCGCAGATAGACGATATTCTCACCCGACACTCATCCAGTTGGATGCTCCCCCACGAGACCTTCACATGGACACCCCCCACGACCCATAGTGGACCCCAAAACATCCATGATTCCCCATGGTCTAGGTCTAAAGTCGGTGTTCCGCTTTTTATATTTTCGGAACAAATCCTAATTTTACATGCATCCCTGCAGATGCCACTATAACCACTTCTCTGGATGATTCCCCATGGTTTAGGTGTAAAGTTCGTGTTCTGCTTTTTATATGTTCAAACCAAATACTAAATTTACATACATCCACTAAGCCACCCTGCCTCTCTCGGCAGATTGATCCGCTGGGGACCGATCTTAGCCCATCTAGACCTTGTTGATAGGGGTTTTCCCTATTTTCAGGGTAAAGTACGTGTTCCTTTTTTATATGTTTAAACCAAACCTTAATTTTTCATACACCCACTAACCCACCCTGCCTCTCTCGGCTGGTCCCGATCCGCTGGGAAGCGGTATTGGCTCATCTAGACCTGGTTGATAAGGGTTTTCCCTATTTTAGGGGTAAAATTAGTGTTTCCGGATTTTATATGCTCAAACTCAATCCTAATTTTACATGCACCCACCCATGACTTGATCGCTCCGGAGGAGCGCTCCACTTTGACACCTCCCACGACCCAATACCGCAAATGTCTATGAGTGGGTTTCCGAGCGAGACCAACATTGCCCACTGCGCCAGTATAGACCTATTGCCAGACCTACCTGAAACTTTCAACACATTTCAAGGGTTTCGAGACCCCTCCAATCGTGTTTACCATCGCGAGACGAAGATGCCACACCCATAGTAAAATGCACAAGAACAATAAAAACTGACTACCCCTATCTCATACATGCACTCCCCGTATAGATTAACATGCAAATTTTCTAAGCAGGGGAGATAACCCGGAATTTGGCCCACAAAGGTTTCGCCTAGTCAGAGTTGTCGTCCTTGCGCCCAGAGTGTATAGATGGCGCTACGATCTTAATGCTTTGAACATCCGGGAATTTGCCACATGTACGTCATTTTTCAGCTACCAATACGACACAAACGAACCTGTGCGGATGTTTTTTTTTAACTTTTTGACCTCGTAATAATAACATCGTACAACACCTATAGGTTATGTTTATTATTATTAAATAACTATCTATGATATGAACCCAATACAAGGAAATCTGCCTGCTTTATATGGCCAGGAAGGCGGGCTACTACGGAAAAGCCATTCCGATACGGTAAAACAGGACCACTTTGGCCTTGGCCAATATGATTCTCAACATGACGATGTTGACGATGAATGATCCTCGATTCGTATTCTTCTCCGATTGATGTCACTGTATTCTCATACTTTGAATGGATATTCCGTACCTTCTGTGATAATTTTCGATAGATCTATACGTATCGGTACACAAACCTTGAGTCATACTGAAATGGACTATAGTGACGCGAGCATCGACTTGCCAAGCACAAAAAGACGACAAAACAGTGATCCAAAACTTACAACCATGCACTGATGAACGAAGCTATGACTACAGTGATATTTTATGACAGAAGATGATGCCATATTTGCAGCTAGATGAGCTATTCACGTGTGAATGGAAACTATAGAAATTAGATGCCAACGAAACACATGGACGATGATGTTGAAAACTAGGGTCTCAATAGATCTTCGATTCCCAAATTGGGACTGAATTTGGAGCAATTCACCATAATACAAGGTTGTATTTTGCCTCACGTTCTCATCAACTAAAATTAGTGTATTACTTTCATGATATTTATTGTATGATTAAAATTTCATCTGTTTTCATCTTTTCGACTCTCGTTTTCTACGTTGAAGAACCCCGCCCAGGTTGAAGATGATCGGCCTATTCACCGTCCCGATTATCGCCGTCGATACCTGAAAAACGTGGTCAATTTGATTTAAACTTGTTTTTTATTTAGTCTGGGGACCACATTAAGCCGAGACTTATCCTGGGTCCCCCATACATTAATACAATATATACAGCAAAATTAGAGAAGTAACATAATACCATACATTCGGTGACAGAAAGGTCAATTTGACCCAGTCCGTCTGACAATGTAGGTTGTTTAACAAAGGCATACATATCAGTAGTAACATACCGTAACAGCAAATTCCCGCGTATTGACCTTTGACTCTGAGTGCGCTCTATCCCATGATGCATCACTTCCGGTTACGGTCACGTGACCAGAAGTGACCTTGACCCCTGCGCATGCGTACAATACCGGATATTAATAATAATGCGCAGGGGTCAAAGGTCACTTCCGGTCAGTTGACCGGAACCGGAAGTAATGCATCATGGGATAGAGTGCACTCAGAGGTTAAAGGTCAACTTGCGGGTGCGCAGGGGTCAATATATATCGCACGTCATTCTTCGTGAATTGGTTATATCTACCTGCTGCTCGTGTGATGTAACAAAGGTCATATGCAAATTCCCAGGGTCAATACGACAGAATAAGCGCTTTCAAAGGGGTCAGGAGACATCTACGTGACCCTCTATGTGGCCTCACAAAGGTCATATGCAAATTTGAAAAGAAGTATACTACGGTATAGTCATACAGCGAGAGAAGGGAAATCCACGAAAAAATACATGAATACATGGGAAGTAAGACTTATAGTAATAAACATAACCTATAGGGTTGTACGATGTTATTATTACGAGTCTACATGTATGACCAGTGCGACCACAGGGTCTAGCGTGTCGTGTCCAGTATGTCTCCGCAAATTGTAAACGAACTTGACTATTTTCAAAATGGCGGCCGCACAACGTTCGTCCTATGTTAGTCCAAGATGACCGACAGAGCATGACGTCATCGCGGACCAGCAAATCTCAGCATGCTATCTTCTGTGGTATGAATGCATTAGATACATACACCCGCCCGTTAGTTTTATATAATTTTTTTTCATGGTACAATCGCTAGCAAAAAGGTAAAAAAACATCCGTGCAGGTTCGTTTGTGTCGCATTAGTAGCTAAAGGGAGCAAACTCCCGGATGTTCCGAGCATTAAGATCATAGCGCCATCTATACACTCTGGACGCAAGAACGACAACTCTGACTAGGCGAAACCTCTGTGGGACAAATTCCGGGTTATCTCCCCTGATTCGAACATTTTCATGTTAATCTACACGGGGAATGCATGTATGTCATTTTTTATTGTTCTTGAGCATATTAGTATGGGGTTTGGCATCTTGTTTTCTTCGTACCGCGATGATAAACACGATGGGAGGAGTTTCGAAGCCTTGACGCATGTGTGGTACACCCACTCGCTGGTGTAGCCTATGCCCTTTGAGCTATTGAGAACAGGGTGTATCACACATGCGTTAAGGCGTTAGAGGCGTTAGTAGAGGCGCTAAAATAAGGCGTTACGGCGTCGAGACAGGCGTTGACGGACGTCACTGCATTTCGATGAATTAGTGACAATTTCATAAAATATCTAGAAAATCTGAGTTTCAGGGCTGATTCACCAGGGCGTTGAAGCGTTAAGCTAGGCGTTGGCAGACGTTACTGTCCATAAAAGCAAGCGTATTCCAAAAACGTGCAATCTCCCCGACCCAGTACGCCCACTACTGGCTCATCTCGACCCCAAAACGTCCATTCCGATGCCCTTTTTCTACTGCGCATGCGCAGATAGACGATATTCTCACCCGACACTCATCCAGTTGGATGCTCCCCCACGAGACCTTCACATGGACACCCCCCACGACCCATAGTGGACCCCAAAACATCCATGATTCCCCATGGTTTAGGTCTAAAGTCGGTGTTCCGCTTTTTATATTTTCGGGACAAATCCTAATTTTACATGCATCCCTGCAGATGCCACTATAACCACTTCCCTGGATGATTCCCCATGGTTTAGGTGTAAAGTTCGTGTTCCGCTTTTTATATGTTCAAACCAAATACTAAATTTACATACATCCACTAAGCCACCCTGCCTCTCTCGGCAGATTGATCCGCTGGGGACCGATCTTAGCCCATCTAGACCTTGTTGATAGGGGTTTTCCCTATTTTCAGGGTAAAGTACGTGTTCCTTTTTTATATGTTTAAACCAAACCTTAATTTTTCATACACCCACTAACCCACCCTGCCTCTATCCGATATTGGCTCATCTAGACATACCCTACCCCTGGACTTGATTCCGGCCATGGACACCTCCCACGACCCAGATTGATCCGCTGGGGACCGATCTTAGCCCATCTAGACCTTGTTGATAGGGGTTTTCCCTATTTTCAGGGTAAAGTACGTGTTCCTTTTTTATATGTTTAAACCAAACCTTAATTTTTCATACACCCACTAACCCACCCTGCCTCTCTCGGCTGGTCCCGATCCGCTGGGAAGCGGTATTGGCTCATCTAGACCTGGTTGATAAGGGTTTTCCCTATTTTAGGGGTAAAGTCAGTGTTTCCGGATTTTATATGCTCAAACTCAATCCTAATTTTACATGCACCCACCCATGACTTGATCGCTCCGGAGGAGCGCTTCACTTTGACACCTCCCACGACCCAATACCGCAAATGTCTATGAGTGGGTTTCCGAGCGAGACCAACATTGCCCACTGCGCCAGTATAGACCTATTGCCAGACCTACCTGAACCTTTCAACACATTTCAAGGGTTTCGAGACCCCTCCAATCGTGTTCACCATCGCGAGACGAAGATGCCACACCCATAGTAAAATGCACAAGAACAATAAAAACTGACTACCCCTATCTCATACATGCATTCCCCGTATAGATTAACATGCAAATTTTCTAAGCAGGGGAGATAACCCGGAATTTGGCCCACAAAGGTTTCGCCTAGTCAGAGTTGTCGTCCTTGCGCCCAGAGTGTATAGATGGCGCTACGATCTTAATGCTTTGAACATCCGGGAATTTGCCACATGTACGTCATTTTCCAGCTACCAATACGACACAAACGAACCTGTGCGGATGTTTTTTTTAACTTTTTGACCTCGTAATAATAACATCGTACAACACCTATAGGTTATGTTTGTTATTATTAAATAACTATCTATGATATGAACCCAATACAAGGAAATCTGCCTGCTTTATATGGCCAGGAAGGCGGGCTACTACGGAAAAGCCATTCCGATACGGTAAAACAGGACCACTTTGGCCTTGGCCAATATGATTCTCAACATGACGATGTTGACGATGAATGATCCTCGATTCGTATTCTTCTCCGATTGATGTCACTGTATTCTCATACTTTGAATGGATATTCCGTACCTTCTGTGATAATTTTCGATAGATCTATACGTATCGGTACACAAACCTTGAGTCATACTGAAATGGACTATAGTGACGCGAGCATCGACTTGCCAAGCACAAAAAGACGACAAAACAGTGATCCAAAACTTACAACCATGCACTGATGAACGAAGCTATGACTACAGTGATATTTTATGACAGAAGATGATGCCATATTGCAGCTAGATGAGCTATTCACGTGTGAATGGAAACTATAGAAATTAGATGCCAACGAAACACATGGACGATGATGTTGAAAACTAGGGTCTCAATAGATCTTCGATTCCCAAATCGGGACTGAATTTGGAGCAATTCACCATAATACAAGGTTGTATTTTGCCTCACGTTCTCATCAACTAAAATTAGTGTATTACTTTCATGATATTTATTGTATGATTAAAATTTCATCTGTTTTCATCTTTTCGACTCTCGTTTTCTACGTTGAAGAACCCCGCCCAGGTTGAAGATGATCGGCCTATTCACCGTCCCGATTATCGCCGTCGATACCTGAAAAACGTGGTCAATTTGACCCAGTCCGTCTGACAATGTAGGTTGTTTAACAAAGGCATACATATCAGTAGTAACATACCGTAACAGCAAATTCCCGCGTATTGACTTTTGACTCTGAGTCTATCCCATGATGCATCACTTCCGGTTACGGTCACGTGACCAGAAGTGACCTTGACCCCTGCACATGCGTACAATACCGGATATTAATAATAATGCGCAGGGGTCAAAGGTCACTTCCGGTCAGTTGACCGGAACCGGAAGTAATGCATCATGGGATAGAGTGCACTCAGAGGTTAAAGGTCAACTTGCGGGTGCGCAGGGGTCAATATATATCGCACGTCATTCTTCGTGAATTGGTTATATCTACCTGCTGCTCGTGTGATGTAACAAAGGTCATATGCAAATTCCCAGGGTCAATACGACAGAATAAGCTCTTTCAAAGGGGTCAGGAGACATCTACGTGACCCTCTATGTGGCCTCACAAAGGCCATATGCAAATTTGAAAAGAAGTATACTACGGTATAGTCATACAGCGAGAGAAGGAAAATCCACGAAAAAATACATGAATACATGGGAAGTAAGACTTATAGTAATAAACATAACCTATAGGGTTGTACGATGTTATTATAACGAGTCTACATGTATGACCAGTGCGACCACAGGGTCTAGCGTGTCGTGTCCAGTATGTCTCCGCAAATTGTAAACGAACTTGACTATTTTCAAAATGGCGGCCGCACAACGTTCGTCCTATGTTAGTCCAAGATGACCGACAGAGCATGACGTCATCGCGGACCAGCAAATCTCAGCATGCTATCTTCTGTGGTATGAATGCATTAGATACATACACCCGCCCGTTAGTTTTATATAATTTTTTTTCATGGTACAATCGCTAGCAGAAAGGTAAAAAAACATCCGTGCAGGTTCGTTTGTGTCGCATTAGTAGCTAAAGGGGGCAAACTCCCGGATGTTCCGAGCATTAAGATCATAGCGCCATCTATACACTCTGGACGCAAGGACGACAATTCTGACTAGGCGAAACCTCTGTGGGACAAATTCCGGGTTATCTCCCCTGATTCGAACATTTTCATGTTAATCTACACGGGGAATGCATGTATGTCATTTTTTATTGTTCTTGAGCATATTAGTATGGGGTTTGGCATCTTGTTTTCTTCGTACCGCGATGATAAACACGATGGGAGGAGTTTCGAAGCCTTGACGCATGTGTGGTACACCCACTCGCTGGTGTAGCCTATGCCCTTTGAGCTATTGAGAACAGGGTGTATCACACATGCGTTAAGGCGTTAGAGGCATTAGTAGAGGCGCTAAGATAAGGCGTTACGGCGTCGAGACAGGCGTTGACGGGCGTCACTGCATTTCGATGAATTAGTGACAATTTCATAAAATATCTAGAAAATCTGAGTTTCAGGGCTGATTCACCAGGGCGTTGAAGCGTTAAGCTAGGCGTTGGCAGACGTTACTGTCCATAAAAGCAAGCGTATTCCAAAAACGTGCAATCTCCCCGACCCAGTACGCCCACTACTGGCTCATCTCGACCCCAAAACGTCCATTCCGATGCCCTTTTTCTACTGCGCATGCGCAGATAGACGATATTCTCACCCGACACTCATCCAGTTGGATGCTCCCCCACGAGACCTTCACATGGACACCCCCCACGACCCATAGTGGACCCCAAAACATCCATGATTCCCCATGGTTTAGGTCTAAAGTCGGTGTTCCGCTTTTTATATTTTCGGGACAAATCCTAATTTTACATGCATCCCTGCAGATGCCACTATAACCACTTCCCTGGATGATTCCCCATGGTTTAGGTGTAAAGTTCGTGTTCCGCTTTTTATATGTTCAAACCAAATACTAAATTTACATACATCCACTAAGCCACCCTGCCTCTCTCGGCAGATTGATCCGCTGGGGACCGATCTTAGCCCATCTAGACCTTGTTGATAGGGGTTTTCCCTATTTTCAGGGTAAAGTACGTGTTCCTTTTTTATATGTTTAAACCAAACCTTAATTTTTCATACACCCACTAACCCACCCTGCCTCTATCGGCTGGTCCCGATCCGCTGGGAAGCGGTATTGGCTCATCTAGACCTGGTTGATAAGGGTTTTCCCTATTTCAGGGGTAAAGTCAGTGTTTCCGGATTTTATATGCTCAAACTCAATCCTAATTTTACATGCACCCACCCATGACTTGATCGCTCCGGAGGAGCGCTTCACTTTGACACCTCCCACGACCCAATACCGCAAATGCCTATGAGTGGGTTTCCGAGCGAGACCAACATTGCCCACTGCGCCAGTATAGACCTATTGCCAGACCTACCTGAACCTTTCAAAACATTTCAAGGGTTTCGAGACCCCTCCAATCGTGTTCACCATCGCGAGACGAAGATGCCACACCCATAGTAAAATGCACAAGAACAATAAAAACTGACTACCCCTATCTCATACATGCACTCCCCGTATAGATTAACATGCAAATTTTCTAAGCAGGGGAGATAACCCGGAATTTGGCCCACAAAGGTTTCGCCTAGTCAGAGTTGTCGTCCTTGCGCCCAGAGTGTATAGATGGCGCTACGATCTTAATGCTTTGAACATCCGGGAATTTGGCACATGCACGTCATTTTTCAGCTACCAATACGACACAAACGAACCTGTGCGGATGTTTTTTTTAACCTTTTGACCTCGTAATAATAACATCGTACAACACCTATAGGTTATGTTTATTATTATTAAATAACTATCTATGATATGAACCCAATACAAGGAAATCTGCCTGCTTTATATGGCCAGGAAGGCGGGCTACTACGGAAAAGCCATTCCGATACGGTAAAACAGGACCACTTTGACCTTGGCCAATATGATTCTCAACATGACGATGTTGACGATGAATGATCCTCGATTCGTATTCTTCTCCGATTGATGTCACTGTATTCTCATACTTTGAATGGATATTCCGTACCTTCTGTGATAATTTTCGATAGATCTATACGTATCGGTACACAAACCTTGAGTCATACTGAAATGGACTATAGTGACGCGAGCATCGACTTGCCAAGCACAAAAAGACGACAAAACAGTGATCCAAAACTTACAACCATGCACTGATGAACGAAGCTATGACTACAGTGATATTTTATGACAGAAGATGATGCCATATTTGCAGCTAGATGAGCTATTCATGGGTGAATGGAAACTATAGAAATTAGATGCCAACGAAACACATGGAATATGATGTTGAAAACTAGGGTCTCAATAGATCTTCGATTCCCAAATCGGGACTGAATTTGGAGCAATTCACCATAATACAAGGTTGTATTTTGCCTCACGTTCTCATCAACTAAAATTAGTGTATTACTTTCATGATATTTATTGTATGATTAAAATTTCATCTGTTTTCATCTTTTCGACTCTCGTTTTCTACGTTGAAGAACCCCGCCCAGGTTGAAGATGATCGGCCTATTCACCGTCCCGATTATCGCCGTCGATTTTAGGGTTACTGACTTTCCCCCTATAGTGAGTGGTACATCGAAACCACATTAACCTTGGGAAATTAATGAGCCTACTGTGAATGAAGAAATATATATCCTGATTTGGGGGAGTCGCTGTACTAAAATATCCCTTATATGTATTATAATCGATGAAAAAAAGGTAGTTGGTGAGTTATTTAATAAAAATGTCATAAACCAAGTGTTTCCATATTGGCCTGGTTATAGGTCCTCGGTCAGCCGTATTGGCCCACGGCCCGCAGCCTCGTGCCAATACGGCACACCTCGGACCTATAACCAGGCCAATATGGAAACACATGGTTAATAACATAATACTATAAGTCTAACTTCCCATGTATTTTTTTTTCCGTGCCAATACGGTTTTGGGGATTTCCCTTCTCTCGCTGTATGGCTATACAGTAGTATACCTCTTTTCAAATTTGCATATGCCCTTTGTGACGTCATATACAGGGTCCCGTAGACGTCTCCTGACCCCTTTAGAAGAGCTTATTTGGTCATATCGACCCTGGGAATTTGCATATGACCTTTGTGACATCGCACGAAGAATGACGTGCGATACATATTGACCCTTGCGCATCATTATTAATACCCGGTTGCGCATAACAGCAAATTCCCGCATAATGACCTTTGATCCCTGAGTGCACTCTATCCCATGATGCATCACTTCCGGTTTCGGTCACGTGACCGGAAGTGACCTTTGATCCCTGAGCACCATTATTAATATCCGGTATTGTGCGCATGGGTCAAAGATCACTTCCGGTCACGTGATCGGGACCAGAAGTGATGCGTCATTGGATAGGGTGCATTCACTCACTCCAAGGTAAATACGCGGGAATTTGCTGTTATGTTACTACTCATATCGTTTTCATGAAACAGATAAAACACAGAAATTAATATTACTATTTAATTATCTTCCGAATGACATATTTTTGATAAAGCATGATAGTGTCATGCTGGATGTTGGATTCAAGCCCAGCACCCTCAAAGATTGGCATCAATCTATTAAATAGCCAATCTGTGGTCTCCGGGGTTGAACTTAAGGTGATTCAGTGGTTTAGAGCGCTTGTATTCACTGCTTGCCATTTTTGTACCGTAATGTGCAGATATAATTTTGGTTCGCGATGTAATAGTTTTGATACAAAGGATAATTCCTGTCATGATGATAAAAAATGGGCCTACTATGACATTATAAATGAGAGTACTTATTATAGTAATGTTGTAAAGTTTCTGTTGATCCATAAACTTGCAAAGTATGAACACCTAGATCTGCAGACCTCTTCAACATTACTATAAAACCTGTAATGGATCGTGCCATTTGTTGGTAATTATGAAAAATGCATAGATCACTGGCAGCAGCAGTCTGGCCAACTGTGTTTGTAAAATCTGGAAATTCATGAAATGTTAGCCAATACTGATAAAAATTCAAGGGCAAAATTTCAAGATTTTAACTTTGCATGAACAGTATACCTGATATCAAGTAAGATAAAGCAAGATAATCAACTCCAAAATTGTCATTCCAAAGATGCTCATGTTCAAGATTGTCATCTTCGAGATTTTTAATTCGAAGATTTTTAACTCCAAGGTAATGAACTCCCAACATTTGAATAATCTCAATTCAAAAAGGGAATAACAGGACAGAATTGTTTAGGTATACATGTTCATGTAATTTTCAAATAATCTATCCAAAAAGCGCCTGCATCCTCAACTCAGAAGAAATTATCAGATGATAGCCAGGACTCTAGAAGACGAGGGCCTGGTAATTCATCTAGAAGACAAGGGCCTGGTGATTCATCTAGAAGACAAGGGCCTGGTGATTCATCTAGAAGACGAGGGCCTGGTAATTCATCTAGAAGACGAGGGCCTGGTGATTCATCTAGAAGACAAGGGCCTGGTGATTCATCTAGAAGACGAGGGCCTGGTGATTCATCTAGAAGACGAGGGCCTGGTAATTCATCTAGAAGACGAGGGCCTGGTAATTCATCTAGAAGAAAATCAAAATATCTCAGTCACCAGCACTGCAAGTGATTATAAAACGTAGCAGAAAATCTCGACGAAAGATTCTTAAAAATTATCTAAAAAATGACGATTGGCAGTGCTGTTTTGGACGGGTGCTATTTTGAACACAATAGCCTGCATTTATCAGGGAGATGCCCTTCTTCAATTCTATATTCATTTTGACCTTTATTGACGTGACCTAAACATAAAAAATACGCCAATGATCAGTTTTGAGTTGCAGATGTCTGATGCCATGTTTCATCTCAAATCGCTCAATCGCCATCGCTCTATGGAACGATGGCGAAGTGACGATGGCCCCTCTCGGCCACCATACTAAACACACCTTCAACTTCCGCCGGAGGGAAGGTCTTCAAAAATGGTAGGACAACGTGCTAGTTTTATCGTTGATGTCTTAGAACATACCCATTCTATAATATCACATTATCTCATTAGTTAGTTGGTACGTTTATGTAACTAACAGACATGTTTTTAAGGACGGAATACACCCTAAATGGATAATTACATTCATTAGAAGCCGAATCTAGAAGCCTTTCTTAGAAAAACTACATCAATTATGCATTTTATCAATTTAGTCAAGAGTATACATACACTCGTTATGTAAAAAGAGGTTGCCCTTTAATGAAACGATGATATTTCTATTTAGAGACGAGCATTTCAATGAGTTTGAGACCCATGGATATTAAAACCTTGATTTTTGGACTGAACGTGCATTAGGGGACTGTTTTGAGCTGACCTACTTTTGATGAAAATTTGACCTACTTTGGTGACGCATAAACTTCGAAATTGGCAAAAACTGTCTTAGGTCAAGGTACACACTTAAATCATATCAAATCTTACTTCGTAGGTCCTGTGACGTTAGCTGGCAGCAGCAGGGTGAAAACGCTCCAGCGACAAAGAAAGCTCGCGTTATAAGCCACTCACCCGTGTGCACTGCGACGAAAAAACTTGAATTGGGTTGGTGCTTAATGGGCATTTCCCACTATAGTTCAACAGTGCGACACCAGTGCAAAGCACGTGGGTCACCGCGAGCTTCGGGTTGTCCTCTTGATCTCTATGTTTATAACGTTTTTTTTCCCAACTGATGATAACTGGTATATTTTCGACCTGAGGTTGCCAGGGTTATCATACCTTGTAGAGCTTTTTGGTCCTTCCTTGGAATGGTGGGAAAAATTTATCCATATTATCCTACTTACACCAGTTATCCATATTTGAAAAAAAACGTTTCATGTTATAAAGATAGGAGAGAGATCAAGAGAACAACCCGAATGCTGTGGTGGCCCACGTGCTGTGCACCAGTGTCTCCGACATTTCGCTAGAGGATGAATGAGTTAAAATGAAGGTTCTTGTTGTTTTGGACGGCGGATTCAGGGATACCCAAGATGATTGTCGGGATGATGGTATTGGCTTGGAAGAAACCAGGCAATTTGAACTTTTGTGAATAAATTAATGCCTAACAGGTTAGCGAAACAACTAGAGATCGAACAGCTCCATACGTATGCCAAGTTTTCCAGTCTGTTATCAGAAGGAAGAGGCTCGATTCATAACATACCATATTTGTTGTTTTTAGACACAGTAGAGATTTTTGTTGCTAGTTCTACGACCCAGGTGAAATTTTAGAACCCAAACACTGTCAAATTCTGGAACATTTTTGTATAGACTGTTTCATGGGAAAGGACTTCACTTTATGTCGGGCCCACAGTGGTAAGGGAATATAGCTTTAGGATTAGAAGAGAAAAGCAAACGGGAGTCACAAAACTATCAAATTAACGTTGCCATCCCAAGTAAACAAAACTGGCTTGGAACATCTCGCATTGAGAGCCTCCTTTTGTACCTGGCATTTCAGAAACGGAGAAAGTTTTGGAAAGTTGGAGTCGACGGTAAAAAGATTTCCAGAATGAAAGGAAAAGTTATGGGTGACATATAGACTGCTGGGGGTTGAATCGTCTATATATTACTACCCATTTCCCCCATCGACCGTATATTAGTTCAAACAACACAATACACTCAGAAATTGTCATCTATTGATTCTTGTTGAGAAACGCTTCATGATACTCTAAATAAGAGCTCTTCAAATTTTGGTGGTTATCAGATAATCCGTAGACTTGCATAAGACGAATACGCGTTCGCTATGGAAGGAGGAGAATTACAATAGGACAGTTCCGAGAGAGATTGTTTAGTCATGAAAGGCGCGAAACGACGTCATTGACCACCGAGCAATGCTTTAACATTGGCCATACCGCAAAAATCGGAAAATAAGTATTATTGTGGCTTTCAAATTACTGAAAATCCAAATAACTTTGAAGATTTTCTAGTCTCGGAGTTAAATAGGCATTTGTAAGTCATCGCCCCTCGTAATATGACTGAAAAAATGTTGAAAACGAAGATAAATCGTACTCACTCACTCACTCCAGAAGTCATCGTCTGTAAAACTACACAATATAGCATTGTCATGGTTAAGAAATGGTTAGTTGCCTAACTTCAGCGTAGCGTCACATGATCAATGACGTCATTTCGCGCCTTTTGCGATTAGAAAGTTCCATCTCGTGGAATTGTCCTATTCTGACGAGTACACCTGTAAATTGTCGAGGAAGCAATTAGTGATGATCATGGCTGTCTGCATAGTTAATTTATATCAAACTGACTTGGTCGTGTACATACTCAAATCTAACTAGATAGTCTTGAGTTTAGATCCTCCGGCGTTAATTAGATCTTCGGGACATGACCCTCAGTCGGTATTTGTATCATATATCAACATGCAGGAGCTAGAAACACTAACATTTTACCGAAGTAGATCGAATTTTTTTGAAACAGAAAGTTATCAGCCTGCTGTAAACGAAATATTCTTCATATATCTTTAAACTATTTGGCGGATGATCAACAAATAGATGGACTCTTTTAGCATTTAATCAATGTTATTTGGTAAAATATCTTTTAATGTCAGATAGAATGAATTGTAACGAATTGCTAGCCCATTTTCTCATCAAATTTACTATTAGTAAATACGCGAAAACTACAAAGAAGCTTGAAAATATGAACTTACATAGCTTCTCAAAGTTGTAAATTCCCTCCGGCGGAAGTTCACCCTCCGGCCGAAGTTAGAGCAGCCGATTGGTATGCAGGGTGCGTGCTGCATACCAAACGGCTGTCCCAACTTCCGCCGGAGGGAAATTACAAATTTAAGAAGCTAAGTAAGTTCAGATTTTTCATTTTTTGGTAGTTTTCACATATTTACTACTCGAAAATTTAATGAGAAAATGTTATCAATCGGACGTGTTAGTAATTCGTCCGAAATTTTCAACTCGTCCTTGTATTATTTTTTAACTACAATTCATTTTATCTGACATTAAGAGCTATATTGCAACATAACAGTGATTAGATGCTTAAAAAATCATCTATTTGCGTATCATCCGCCAAATAAGTTATAGATATATGAAGAATAGTTCCTTAACAGCAGGCTGATAGCTTGTAGTTTCAAATAGTTCAATCTACTTCGGTTAATGTTAGTTTTTCCAGCTCATGCATGTTCGTATATGGTACAAATACCGCCGGAGGATCTCACTCCGCCATATGTTGTATCAGCACTTCCACACAGGTCATATTCATGCGTCTTAAAAGCATCGAAATTCTTCCTTTTCACATATAAATATCATCTTGCCATTAAAAGGCAAGCTCGTTTTACATAACGATCGTAGGTATATTCTGATTAATTATATAAAATGCATATTTGATGTATTTTTTCTAAGAAAGGTTTCTATGTTCGGCTTCTAATTGATGTAATTGTCTATTTAGAATTATCCCGTTCTCAAAAACTCGTCAGCTAGTTAAATAAACGTACCATCTAACGACTGAGACAATGTGATATTGTTGAAAGGGTATGGTTCTGACATATCAAAGTAAAAAACAACAAGTCGCCCTACCATTTTTCACGCCCTTCCCTTCGGCGGAAGTTCACCCTCCGGCGGAAGTTGGAGCAGCCGTTTGGTATGCAGGGTGTGGTGCTTGAGCCATCGAACTCAAGCGCCCGTTGAATCAGGGGATCAGGGCAGTGTTTGGTGAGTTTTTCGACTGGCGAGGCCGGGAGCAAAATATATATCTTGTTTTATAATTCTTGCCTCGCGAGGTGAAATCCTCCCCGTGTACGGCGAACGTAAGCTAACAGATCAGCCGTTTTATTCGACCGGCCAGCGAAACGCATCTTATGTTCACGTGATTTGTACGTACGATTGTTCATTTGGCCATTTTCACGAGGGCCTTGTCACATGAAAGATCACATGATCTTGAAGAAGGTGTTCCGCGTGAACGGAAATCAATCCGGTGAACTTTTTGCTCAACGTGTGCGCTGAAACCACGCGAGAGTTATTACCTGGGACAACAGGCAGTTGAGGCCTTTGGCTCAGGGGATAACTCTCGTGTGCGCCGAGCTTTATGATTTAATAAAGATAAGTGATATCAATAAAGAATCCTGAATAACGCATATTCAATTCAGTAATTTGTTCATTGGAAAACACTTGGAGAACATGTATAATCAGTTTCAATTATCAAAGCTTTCCATATATGGGAACGTGGTGAAAGAATTAAAGTATACAATTGCAGTGGGGAAACATGCCGTCGTACTGAGCAAAAGTCACATGACCGCCACAGGTAAATATTCATCTCGAGAATTAAAAAAAGACTCCAGTGATGATTCTTATCTCAGTCACTCTATTATTGTAGGCGTTCATGTGAGCACCTTGACCGGCATGCCCACACGGCCCATAGCACCACCTTGAGCGATGTTAGATACAAAAATTCAAGAGCGATGATCTGCTGGGCCTATCAATTAAGCGAAACATAATGCTGCTTGTGGGGAAAGATGCCGGTATACTGACAAAATGTCGGTGACATGTTTAACGTCTCAAAATGAAACATGATTTTGTCCCAACTTTTGGGACATGTGAGTACGTATATGTTTCATATTAAAACGGCTTCATGTTTCAAATTGAAACACGTGTCCTTTTCACATGAGTTAATGATGTCTCAATATGAGACATATCTTAAATAAGCACGTGTTCGTTTGAAACATGTAACGTTCTACATTTTGAAACGTGTTGTGTATACATGTCTCAAGCTGAAACATGTTAGAGCCGACTACATGTTTCAAAATGAAACGTCTAAGCTCAAACATGACTTTGTCCCAACTTTTGAGATATGTCACAAGTGAAACGGATCTGTACATGTCTCAAACTTGGAAGTGTTTCAAAACAGTCTACATCCCATTACGTGTTTCAGGAGACTGTCAGACTAGCATGTGCATGATACCGATACTGAAATGAAAACATTCATCAAAAATCAACATACATCAAGTTTTATTCTCTTATATTCGTTGGAAGTCAAACTCAAGAACATGTATGAACAAGCAATAATCACATACAGAAACACATAGAAAAGACTGCTCCTCAGGTTAACTCAAGCCTAATAATGATTTCAAACAGATGCATGATTCGTATATCAGAATCCCTGATGTGAACCCCGTTATCATAGAGTGAAAATTGTTCATATAGCAATAATGTGCTCGAGGTTTGATTCATTTATATCACTGATTCACACTTAAAAGTTAAAGATACATGTAATTTACTGAACTTGCCATATTGTTCCGTTGACAGGACATTATCTGATCTGTGATAAAGTATTATCCCATATTGTATTCCATATCTAATCCAGCACACTGGAAAAATTTCTGAACATGGATACTGTATTACTTAGGCCTACAAATATGAAATTGCTGAATGATACTGCCTTTGTTGTTTTTCCTGACATGCTACTCGCGATTAACTATTTCTGTTTCGAGGTGGCTGAAATTTCATTCCGTTT
The DNA here is from genome assembly GCA_036873755.1 of Hanleya hanleyi. Classification (NCBI taxonomy): domain Eukaryota; kingdom Metazoa; phylum Mollusca; class Polyplacophora; order Lepidopleurida; family Hanleyidae; genus Hanleya; species Hanleya hanleyi. Next base: position 67,106 of record JAVTVY010037484.1, read on the forward strand.
TGGGGTATGGAATACGGATCGCCGATGATGATTAAAATCAGGGCTGGAGGGCTGGATTCGTCTCGAGTTTTGCAACAGTGATCACATTGTGGGATGAAGTAGAAACATTGTTGACACTAAACACTATTCAATATTCCAATACGTATGAAAAATAATGTCCATTCTGTCTCCTTCTGATTTATATATGCCACTAAGGCCGAATCCCGTCCAACGCTGTAATGGCGCTGTAAAGCAATCGTATTGACTCTGTTCAAAAAAATCTCCTTGTGCGCTACCCATTCAAAATTCAAAATACTGAATGCACCTTTTGATCACACGGAGAACACAGTTGTTATTTCTTTCAGTGCTGCTCACATTAGTGCCCCATAAGTGTCACTTTTATTCTGGCAACATTGCTATGTATTTTGTTGGTGTGTCGTAATATGACTCCTAAATTCAAAATGTCGGCCATGTAGTGTTCCAGTGAAGAGCCAAAATTTGAGCTGGGAAAATCTTACAAAAAAATCGACCAAAAAAAGCATATTTGGAATATGACGTAACTGTGAAGTCTTCAAAGCGGCCATCTTGCAATTTTTTTCACACTTTTTAGTAACCCTATCTGGCCTGGGCTTTTTGGGACCTGTCCAGACCTGGGGGGCCGAAATGGCCGCCCCCCCCTAATTATTTGTCTTACCCCTTGAACTAGGGGGCTGAAACTTATCACACTATACCCTTGGGTCAAGCTCTACCAGAAAACGTGAAAAAATCCAAGTGGCCGCTTTGATGACGTCACAGTGACGTCATTTTTAAAAACGGCATTTTTTGGTCGATTTTTCGGTCAGATTTTCCGAATTTTTTTTTCTGCAATTTCTCCGCAAAAACTGCATCATAAATTAGTAAATATTAATGTTATGTGAAATAAAATAGTTTTTGCCCACTTTTCATCGCGAAAGAGCAGAAATTTTTAAGAAATATGACAGAAACATCACTTTTCTGCTACCCCATGTGGCCGCCATCTTGGATTTACCCATGATCCTCTGCTCGGGGGTTATGCAAATAGGCTCAAAATGACCACAATATTGTAGACTATAAAGTCACGGAGTTTCAGCTCTCCATTTTTGTGGTTCCGGATATAGCGCCGAAAGTTTGGTAGGGGGGGCCATAATGGCCCCCAGGCCAGGTAGGGTTAAGCTGATGTTGTGAGAAGTCTCAGACCTCTATCTCAATGAGCAAAGACATATTTGGAAGGAGAGGGGTAGAGTGAAATGGCGCCTGGGCAGGCTCAAATACCCTAGGCCTGGTTGAGATAAATTGTTATGCAAATAATTCAATTAAAATGCTCAGTCGATTAATTCACAATACCGACATATATCTTCCAGGTAACTAAAGATCAGAAATAAATATCCGAAAGCCATGCAGTGGTAATCATATCTTTGTTTGCAAATTGCTAAAGCTCTCTGTCGAACTGTGTGAAGACGACCTGGTATCTAATTCCATGTATCAGACAGCACTATCCCTTTTGTACTCCGCTTTTCTTGACACAAGTCATCATGCAACTCGGTTGCACGTGTTTCAGCGTTGATGTTTCAAACAGCTTTTCGGGCCGTTATAGTGAGACGCCAGCGCGAGTAAAACATGTCACAACCCTGAAATAGTTGCATCGTTACGTCTATGAGACCTGTTTTTGTGGAAAAATAGGGTGAAACATGTAGCATTATGAAGCATCTAACATGTTACCATCTCAAAATGAAACGTTAAACATGTTCCCTGTTTTTACAGTGCACAAGCCGATATTCTGACAACAGTATATCTAAAACAAGCCGATATTCTGACAACAGTATATCTAAAACAAGCCGATATTCTGACAACAGTATATCTAAAACAAGCCGATATTCTGACAACAGTATATCTAAAACAAGCCGATATTCTGACAACAGTATATCTAAAACAAGCCGATATTCTGACAACAGTATATCTAAAACAAGCCGATATTCTGACAACAGTATATCTAAAACAAGCCGATATTCTGACAACAGTATATCTAAAACAAGCCGATATTCTGACAACAGTATATCTAAAACAAGCCGATATTCTGACAACAGTATATCTAAAACAAGCCGATATTCTGACAACAGTATATCTAAAACAAGCCGATATTCTGACAACAGTATATCTAAAGCCATCAAAAGAACCAAAACTGATCCCCGTGATGATTTGTTAAGTCACACGTTTTCATTGTAGCTGTTCAAGCGGACATCTTGAGTGACATGACCACACTAGCACCGATCGAGCCGCATCAGATACAAATATTGTAGATTGATGAGGTAATAGCCCTACCAAGTCATCTTATGAACAGTGATTAACTTTGTATGTAAGGCCCAACGCCGACCAACCGCTTCATACTCTACCTCGTTAACCCGCACTGATTTGTACAGACGGTAAACCTCGGAAACTAACACATCTTCGCAAACCAGTGTATCATTTTTTTTGGTTTTAAATTGTAGTATCCCATCAACCCAATGTTTTATTTAAATACCAAGGTACATTTCTTAGTTCATCCAAGAGCTTTACAAGCGCTATATTTTAGAATGAATAAATAACAAGGGAAGAGCAGAAGGAGATATAAATAGAAGAAAAGAAGAATCGAAGAAGCTCGTCGGTCTAATTTTGGTCAGCTTATACTGGTAAATATGTGTATCAATTGGTACGTTGGGATCGATTGGTTAGTCACCCATAGCAGTTCTGGATATAAATAGATCGAGGTGTTTCCCACTAAATCGAACCAATCAGTAAGCAAGCTCAGTCAGCTTCATTACGCCAACCCGCTGCGAGGTTTGAGTTTTGACTGGTTTGAATTTCATCGCTGGCCACACTACATTTATTGTTAGGCTAAAATTGACGTCGGGGGCCAATGCGAAAGCAGCAGGCTTCAGAAACCGAGATATTAATTCAAAATAGCCGCAGTGACTGAAATAATGAGATTGTATAATTGACGTGACGACTACACTGTAAAAAGAGGAAACATGTTTAACGTTTCATTTTGAGATGGTAACATGTTAGATGCTTCATAATGCTACATGTTTCACCCTATTTTCCCACAAAAACAGGTCTCATAGACGTAACGATGCAACTATTTCAGGGTTGTGACATGTTTCACTATAACGGTCCGAAAAGCTGTTTGAAACATCAACGCTGAAACACGTGCAACCAAGTTGCATGACGACATGTGTCAAGAAAATCGGAGTACAAAATGGATAGTGCTGCCTGATGCATGGAATTAGATACCAGGTCGTCTTCACACAGTTCGACAGAGAGCTTTAGCAATTTGCAAACAAAGATATGATTACCACTGGCTTTCAGATATTTATTTCTGGTCTTTAGCGACCCGGAAGATATATGTCGGTTTTGTGGATTAATCGACTGAGCATTTTAATTGAATTATTTGCATAACAATTTATCTCAACCAGGCCTAGGGTATTTGAGGCCTGCCCAGGCGCCATTTCACTCTACCCCTCTCCTTCCAAATACGTCTTTGCTCATTGAGATAGGTCTGAAATTTCTCACATCAGCTTAACTGAAAAGCGTGAAAAAAAATTGCAAGATGATCGCTTTGAAAACTTCACAGTTACGTCATATTCCAAATATGCATTTTTGGTCGATTTTTTTGTAAGATTTTCCCAGCCCAAATTTTGACTCTTCACTGGAACCCTACATGGCCGACATTTTGAATTTAAGAGTATTCGCTTAAAACATATGGTCATATTACGGCACACCAACACCATACATAGCAATGTTGCCAGAATAAAAGTGGCACTTACGGGGCACTAATGTGAGCAGCACTGAAAGAACTAACAACTGTGTTCTCCGTGTGATCCGTCTGAGGTACATTCAGTATTTTGAATTGTGAATGTGTAGCGCACCAGGAGATTTCTTTGAACAGAGTCAATACGAATACGTCATTACAGCGTTGGACGAGATTCGGCCTTAATGGCATATATAAATCAGAAGGAGACAGAATGGACATTATTTTTCATACGTATTGGAGTATTGAATAGTGTTTAGTGTCAACAATGTTTCTACTTCATCCCACAATGTGATCACTGTTGCAAAACTGGAGACGAATCCAGCCCTCCAGCCCTGATTTTAATAATCATCTGCGATCCGTTTTCCATACCCCAAAATGGAATGAAATTTCAGACACCCGGAAACAGAAATAGTTAATCGCGAGTAGCATGTCAGGAAAAACAACAAAGGCAGTATCATTCAGCAATTCCATATTTGTAGGCCTAAGTAATACAGTACCCATGTTCAGAAATGTTTCCAGTGTGTCGGATTAGACATGGAATACAATATGGGATAATGCTTTATCACAGATCAGACAATGTCGTGTCAACGGACCAATATGGCAAGTTCAGACTTGAGTAAATTATCTTTAACTTTTAAGTGTGAATCAGTGATATAAATGAATCAAACCTTGAGCACATTATTGTTACATGAACAATTTTCACTCTAGTAACGGGGTTCACATCAGGGATTCGGATGTACGAATCATGCATCTGTTTGAAATCATTATTAGGTTTGAGTTAACCTGAGGAGCAGTCTATTTTATGTGTTTCTGTATATGGTTATTGCTTGTTCATACATGTTCCTGAGTTTGACTTCCAACGAATATAAGAGAATAAAACTTGATGTATGTTGATTTTTGATGAATATTTTCGTTTCAGTACCGGTATCATGCAAATGCCAGTCTGACAGTCTCCTGAAACACGTAATAGGATGTAGACTGTTTTGAAACACTTCCAAGTTTGAGACATGTACAGACCCGTTTCACTTGTGACATGTCTCAAAAGTTGGGACAAAGTCATGTTTGGGCTTAGACGTTTCATTTTGAAACATGTAGTCGGCTCTAACATGTTTCAGCTTGAGACATGTATACACAACACGTTTCAAAATGTAGAACGTTACATGTTTCGAACGAACACGTGCTTATTGAAGACATGTCTCATATTGAGGCATCATTAACTCATGTGAAAAGGACACGTGTTTCAATTTGAAACATGAAGCCGTTTTAATATGAAACATATACGTACTCACATGTCCCAAAAGTTGGGACAAAATCAAGTTTCATTTTGAGACGTTAAACATGTCACCAATTTTTACAGTGTAGGGAACTCATCTGAATCACCAAAATGGTAAACTCCCTGTAAACAGTTAAAAACAACATTACAACGGTGATGAGAAAAGGTGCCGACAATGTAACAAGAAGTCAGATACATGGCCCCACAAGTCAATATTGCCCAAGGAGTCAACTTATTGCCCACTTATCCTTAGGAGAGAGTACTTTGCTTTCAGTTACAATCTTGGCTACGTTGAAAAAAGGCATGCTACATATAAAAAGGATGGGGAATGATTTTGAAAGAATAGAACTCATTTTCATTCAATGTTGTAAAGTTGAAAAAAGATGATCCGTCATTAAGATGTAGATGAAAAGCGTGGATGATATACAGAGCATCGCTGATATCACTGTCGATCCTTGGCAAGGATGCAGACAGCATATCGACCTGTAGGATCAAGTGACGTTTTCTATCCGCCACCCTTTTAATGTTGAGTTTAATTCGTGTCATACTGTCATTTCCCCCCACTATCAGGGTTTGAGGGAATAATAACAGCAGAGAATTTTTTTTGTGGGATAAAAAACAACATAAAGATCTGTCCTAATAAAAGGAGGTTATTGCCTGAGGATATATCTGTACCCGAGGTAATATCCAGTACATGTAGGCTACTGAAAGTATAATTCTCATATCTATATAATAAACACCACTTTATATCAGAGAAATAAATACATCCCTGCAAAACAGGCGAAATTTAATAAATGTACTAAACAATGATCACGATGCAATGCATATGTAGTTGTATTAAAAGATATTAGAAGCAAATGTTTGAGAACGTGAAAGTGAATGAGCGTGCCAGGTGTATACATGTATATTAAAACCCGAATTAATTATTGTTATTTCCAAACCCTAGACTCCCTGTGTTTCATTTGTATTCTACGACTTGTTGTCTAATACAAAAGCAATGTTACTGAAAATGGAATTGCAAACATAGCACAATATTCCAACAAAATAGAAATATAGTCCCTTCCAATGATGAAAAATACAATTCCATATTGCGAACGTTTAGACCCGTTTACTGGGTTTATTCTGAGCATGGAGTTAAATACTCCATGTTCTGAGTAATTTTTTTTCTTCTGCATTGTTTTAAGTTTATCGGTGTTCAACAAGATAATGATATTCCAGACGGAATATCATATTTGAAGCTATAACCCACTAAGATGAAAACGGCTCACACAATCACAAGAGAGATGGTTACAGTTACGACATCGTAAACTATCCTTTACTGGACAGTAATATTACAGTGGGACCTGCATATGGCGTATACATATCTCCCCCAGAAGCATTTACAAATGTGACGATTTTAATCAACGTCACAAAACATTATTGCCTCCACTCAAAGTTTCTCCAATTTGGCGAAACATATCGCAAGCTGATACACACTTAGCCCAGAAGGTGTAAGTTACACCTCTACGGGGTGTAAATGGCTTGTCCCAGGGCTAACACCCTTTTGGGTGTGAATTAACACCCTCTCCGAAAGGTGTTAAGTTACACCTTTTTTGCTCACATTACACCTTCCATGGGTGTTCATTCACACCTTCTGAATAAAATTTGCACCTTCCAGACAAATTTATAAGCATATTTTGGGGGGAACCCAGCATCCCATGGGTGTTTATTTACACCTTTTGACCACAACTAAACTTTTCAGTGGTGTTAATTTACACCTTTTCAACAGAATTACACCTTCTTTGGGTGTTCATTCACACCTTTTGGGCAAATGTGAATCATCTAGGGGTGCTAAATACACCTTTTGGTGATCATTCCATCTTCCAGGGGTGTTAAATCACAACTTATTAGTAAGAATTACACCTTTCATTGGTGTTAATTTACACCTTTTGACCGAGATTACACCCTCTTGGGTGTTTATTGACACCATTTGGCCAAAATTAAACCTTCTAGAGGTGCTAAAATACACCTTCTGGAGACAATTCCATCTTCCAGGGGTGTCGATACACACCCATTTCGTGAGAATTACACCTTCAAAGGTGTTAATTTGCACCTTTTTAGTGAGAATTAGTGGTGTTCGTACCACCCCATTAGTGGCTCTTGGTTGAGGTACACAATAAGAACATTAACACAAAATCTATGTATGATATATTTTATAAAGGAAATCACAAAAGCACATTTACATTGGTCTTTTCATGTTAGCCCTCCCTGATATAGTTCACTCTCAATCCCTGGAAGCACAAAGTTCAAACGATTAATAAAAAAAGCATCCCAACCCAACCTAACTTGAGCCCGTTATGTTCATGTCACTTATACCTCCAACTTTCACCCGCCTACAGATATCGTACAACTATTTATATACACACAAGTCTTTACCCCCGCCCACTAAAGCACAAAGTTCAAACAATTTAAAATACAAGCATCTCACCTGAACCTAAATTGAGCACGTTACTTACGCCACTACCTTTCACCCGCTCACAGATATCACACAAACTATTTACATATCTTTACAAATTTACAAATCTTTACCCCGATGTATGGGGCCGATTTAACAACTTACTCCATGGAAAAAATTAATAAAAATAAAGGTAACAGATAATAGTGAAATAAAAAGTAGCAATCCGGTTACATATCCATGATCAGTGTTCTGGGTTCGTAAACAGATATTTGCCAAAGAATAATTTCCTTAATGACAACGGGTGGGGGTGGGGGGTGGGCAGATCTTTGCCATGGAATACTTTTGTGGGAATACTTTTGTAGATGACCCTCTGGGGTGCCTAGCCTCTGAGAACGAAAGTCGAAAACTCTCAGAGAGTAGGGCGTATCAGGTAACAAAAATGGCACTGACACTGGATGGGAGAGTTGGGGAGGGCAAGAGGGGGGGGGAGAGTTGTACATAATCGTCTGGGATGCCTAACCTGAGACCGAAAATCGAAAACTCACAGAGAGTAGGGGTAATCAGTAACAGAAACTGACAACAACACCAGATCCAGCCGGGGGGTGGGGTGGGTGGAGGTGGAAACTGACAGCAACACCAGAGGCCGGGGGTGGAGGGGGGAGGGGGGTGGAGATTTGTACATAACCTTCTGGGCTTGCACTAGCCTCTGAGACCAAAAATCGAAAACTCTCAGAGAGTAGGGGTAACCAGTAACAGAAACTGACAGCAACACCAGATCCAGCCGAGGGGGGGGGGGGGGGGGGGGGGGGCTTGGAGTGAAGATTTGCACAAAACCTTCTGTGGTGCCGTAGCCTCTGTGACCGAAAATCGAAAACTCTGAGAGTAGGGTATCACAGGTAACAAAAATGGCAATGACACTGTGTTGGGGAGTTGTTGGGGGGACAAGTGGTAAAATATACACATTAATATGTGTCCGAATGTTCATAACAGGGGTTTTATTAGAAATTTTGGGACTACTTTTTGGATCAGCATGGTTAGGTCTTCTTTGAAATGGTCCACAATGACTGGCACCACAGCAATGGCCAGTTGATCTGTATGAGAAAAAGAATCCATATTAAATTAAATGATGAAAAATACATCTTGACAGCTCCATCCAGCCTCCCCGCCACCATTTGCAGGGCTTCGTGTTTAGCGTGAGTGATAGCTCACCTGCACGCAAACACTCGCGTAAATTCATGTCACGAGAGTGATTTTTAGCTCATGTAAACGGTCATATTTTATATTGTATTATGTTGCAACCACTCGCCTGACTTTCAAATACCCTCTCCTAAATATTTTGGCGTGGGCTATTTTTAGCTCGCGTACTTAATTCTAAACACGAAGCCCTGATTTGTTTTGTTTTCAATGGTTGAAAGAAGGCAGTTTCAGCTAATTATCTCCCTTTGATTTAAATTACAATAAACAAACCATTCAGGGATAAAATGTGTAGGAAAATGATATTTTTATTTGGCAAACAATTGCATGTCCAATAATCCCAACACAGTAGTCGAGCCAAGTCCATGTAACTGAATCAAGTTTACATTCTTTGGAAAAGAAACAAAACTACGGTAATCAGACTGTATGAAAGTTGACTTACGCAGTTGATTATTCAAGTTGAGAATGCATTTCTACGGTGTCACTTGGACCAGTGTCTGTGCTTTCCTGAAATGGGGAAAAATATAAATTTTTCAACTGCGGTTTAAGGATTGGCTATATCCTGCGTAGTCTGCATAGAAACAGGGTAAATCAAATATACGTGTATCCACATATTCATTGAACTGAAACGATTGATCACAGTGTAGCTACAAAACCAAAAGTAAATAATAGTTATAAGACTTAATAAAATTAGCAAAGGTTCCGGTCAGATTTCACTATACTAGGTTATTTGAATAGTTCTGACATAATTAATGATTATATTTTCATGATCTGTGAATAGCAGTGATTCACTTCCAAACACTGTGTTGTGGTGCGAATACATGGGTATCATATGGAATATCAAAGACGGGGTAGACATCACAGGAGAAAACGAATCATTGATACCTTATAATCAGTACGCGCTGGAACATTGTGAAATGCTCCATCTGTTGTCGTATGCTGTAATATCTTGATTTTGGACTTATCGGGTATCTCATCCTGGTCCTCGAAGTCCACGAACTCTTCAAAATCAGGTATCATACAACTGGAAAATAAACAAATCACATTTAACTAAGTGCCGCAAACAATCTATCAGTCAATCTTGTCTCATATACCCACGAAACTAAGCCGTCATATACCCACGAAACTAAGCCGTCATATATACCCACGAAACTAAGCCGTCATATACCCACGAAACTAAGTCGTAGGGGCCGAAGAGAACCTACAAAAACCGATCCTCCAGTCCAGCCCAGCTCTTTTTAACATCATATAATTCTGGTTTCATATTAATAAAATTATATGGGTAAATAGTAAGGGTAAATAGTACCTTAAAATATCCAAAGCATAGCGTTCCATGATGATCCAAGTGTTCCACTGGACGTTAGTAACTATTCCTATTACACTGTGTACTACACTGTAAGTATACTGCATTAAACTGACCAAAGTTATCACTGAACAAATTTATGCCGCCATATTGGATTCGCATTCAGGCAAATGAACTCCCACTTTTTATGTTAGCTTAGCATTTTGAAGTACATTTTCAACAGCGACGTGTTCGAGGTAGTTGCACTCCTATGAAGATAATACTAATAAATATGTGCGACTATAGTGGGCTAAATCGACACGATTTCGCAAAGTTTGAAACAAACCTTCCCCGAAGAAAATCAAACCGCCCTCCATTTTCTCCCACGTGATCCTTGTGCGCATGCGCATTGACTAGTATCATTTATAACCTGGTTCTCGAACACAATGGTATAGGGTAACAAGCAGCTACATAATCGGGGCACCAGGCTAACCAGTTCTGACTCGTTTCTATCTCATATAGGGGCCTACTATTGATGACATTTAAATAGAATTTTTATATGTTTAAGGGTCACTAATTTGATTGGGTCAAACAATCTGTCTGAGCAGATTATATTAATCAGATTTTGCAAAAGTGTATGTTATAATAGCACCGTATTTTTTCGCATGTATGTTGATTCGACAAAGTTTCGAGCTTGTTCTGTTCTGTTGGCAGAAGTTGAATGAAATACCGTGAACAAAAGAAAATGCTCAATCGAGTCACAATTTTAGCACAGTTGAAACTATGTTTCGATCACTGGTTCCGACAGTATAAAAATATATTCTCCGGTATAAATTGTCTGTAAGATGTAACATTTTCTTCGCCCTCTAAATACATACCTGTTTACATGTATCTCCCTGGGTTCACAGGGGCAATTATATTGCACAAATATTTAAAAATGGCATATTTACCTGGAAGGTTACGTCGTTAATGCCAATTAGATCCGCTAAGGTAGCATTCTGTGAAATGTGATCTTTAAGGTCCGACACGCTGGGAGTTGCAAAAGGTAAAGCGATTTTCTTTCGGTTCTCACCGATCAACAGCAGGCAAGTCGCCATCTCGCAAAAAGTCCACTTTGATGGATCGAACGAGCGACGTGAAAAAAACGGCTGTGCGCAATTTATCGTAATGGAAGTTTGTTTTGAAGTAATATCGCGTCGGCTTATATTGGAAATGGTGGACAGCATTTTTTTTTTAAATTGTAGTTTAAGGGCCGCTTCCCATACGGATTTCGCGGCCCATCAACTCAATGTTTTATTTAAATTTCACGGTACATTTCTTTGTTAATTTGAGATCTTTTGCTGCGCTAGATATTAAAAGCATGGGAAGCGAAACCATGTTTATTTACAAATTCATGAACAATAGAAGCGATGCATATATTGTTAGGCATTGGCAGAATAAACTCAAAAACTAATTGAGCAATAGAATCATCACCGATATGGATAGTTTAACCAAAACTTTGCGTTTCCGTCAAAGAGATATGAGATAAAGGCAGGCCACGGATTATGATTATGGTGTGTTAACAGGGGTCGTTTCCGTACAGGATGGTAACCATTACTTTATCAAGTAATAATGTGTGACGATAATCGCACAATTGTTATTGGGTAACATGCACCACAGGCTGTCATAATTATCACTTCGAGCCGTTTAGTCCATTTCACACCTTCCTGTCTCAGTGGATCAATCAAAGCCTATAAGTTGTACAGTTTCCGTTGTATTTACTGCTTATTGTGCAAACCCCCCATTGAAATGAAGTTGAAAATCACTTTATCTGATAGCTAAGCAGTTATCAGCACTGTAGATATCGATCTGATAACTTCTTACATTGGTCGACAAACAACGTGCTTTTGTCGACTCTGCATGATACATAATATTTACTATACTGTTGATATTCAAAACCCCAGAACGCCCCCCCCCCCTGTAGTCTTGGGTTCAACCTTGAGTGGCTGTTAAATTTTCACTCCGTCGTAAAACCGACTGGGGGGATTGATTCTTATGGTCTGCAGCTCGTTTTTTTTTATAATATTTCCGTTGGAATTTTTGCCCAAATGTTAGAGAGACTGGTCAAATTGTTAGATCCATTGATTTAATTTTGTGTAGAAAGTTAGGGTGCTTGAAAATTTTGATGGTTTACCGTAAGCATGACAAGGAAATACATTTCCTCAACATAGAAATTAAGTTCCAAATGTGTATGGAAAATTAAGTATTTACACCTTTTTAACACCTTTCAATGAATTTACACCTTTACGGGTGTAAAATCAGAGTTGGACTTATAAAACAGGGCTATTCCACCAAGCGCCTCCACTCAAAGTTTCTCAAATTTGGCGATACATATCGCATGCTGATAGCAAAATACGAACGTAGCGTGCAAGATCTGTGGCGCTACGTTTCGTAACATGTGTCTAATTCCGCTTAACCCGGGGCTAGGGGCCGTATGAGTCCATGTACTTCAAAATCCTCATGGTACTCATATGAACAGTCACAATCAAAGCGTGGCTGAGGTACATCATTTTTAGATGACGACTCTATAACGAATATTATGGATTAAGAATACTGATCAGCGATACGGATTTGACATTTTGGAACATCATGATGTCTTGCCGGCATCATTGAAGATTGTTGACCGCTTCTCTCTTGCAGGAAACAAGCCTATGTTTATGTATACTTTTGTCTTTTTGAATTTGGTGCTAATACTGTTATATGGAAATGGAATAGGTCTTTGGATTATGGACGCGGATATTCTCTAATGGACGACGGCTGGATTATGAATGACGGACTAGACGCTTGTAATTCATACATTTGCACCTTTTCTACACCTTATTTACACCTCCTAAGGGTGTAAACATGAACCCAGATGGTGTAAACGTTTGATTTACACCTTTTTTGCACCTTTTTTACACCTTCTGAGCTTAGAGTGTAGCGTGGAGGATCTATGGCGCTACGTTTTCCAACTTATGTCTAATTCCGCTTAACTCAAGGTTAGGGGCCATATGAACACATGCACCTCAAATACCTTTATCGGTGTTGGCCAACACCATTAACTGGTGTTGAGCCAGTATTAGCACTTAACAGTGAACACCAAAATATGGTGTTGAGCCATTTTGAATATCGTTTACTGGTGTTGACCATGACTATGATTTGGTGGGCACCATTCTTTTAGTGTTCACATTGGTCAGCACCATTTCTCAATACCGCTTTATGATCATCCCTGAACACCAAAAAGGGTGTTAGGCCAATACCATTTTTTACTGTGTAGTCTCTCCCATGGAGAGGACGGGTTATATTTCTCATATCTTTGAGAGTACGTTGATTGTTTAATGTATATTCGCGTGGCCATCGACTTATTGGAGAAAGATAATTCGAATGTACCATACTGAACACAATATATATAATTACATACAAGTTTCCAGTTCATCGATCAATATTCAGCTATTATATTCGTCTATTAAAATAATTTCAGCGTCCCTAGTCCAAAGACCTGATTCATATAACAACATTGGGACGAAGTACAAAACTAAAACGAAAACAACAATCCTACTATACACAAGCATGCACGACAGAAGCGGCCAACAGTTCACAATGATGTGGCCACTTCCAAAGATATCAAGTCACTGATCAGTATTCTTAAATACATATGAATTTTGTTGTAAACTCGTTATTTATTGACTGATGTGTCTCAGTCACTCTTTGATCGCGCTTGTTGATATGGACACCATGAGGATATTGAAGTACATGTATTCATACGACCACTAGCCCCAGGTTAAGCGAAATTAAGAAACTTAGCGCCATAGATCTTGCATTTTGCTATCAACATGCAATATGTATCGTCAAATTTTAGTAACTTTGAATGAAGGCGTGTAGATGTAATGCTGTTGTATGGAATAGGTCTTTGGATTATGGACGCGGAGATTCTTTAATGGACGACGGCTGAATAATGAATGAATAGCTACTTGTATTGGAAGAACTTATGGATAGGAATTGTCGCATAAAAATAGTTTCATTGTGCCTGGATGAATATTTATACCGTTAATGCGAGTATTGAAATTCTCTCTAATTACTAGCAAGGAGTGGACTCAACGAATGATTATCTTATGGAAACATTGAGTTGAACCCCTTGTGTCAACACAGATTTTAAAACAGCAAGCTTGAGTCAATATTTTGAATCAAGATTAAACCGCAATCTGAATGTCAAGATGGTTCTAGGAGATGCTTCAGGCCATGGCATAAAGGTACGAAGAAAAATAATAATGTGTCTATATTCCATATGGCTTTATCATTTATTTTCTGCTATATATTATTTGTTTCTTTGCAAAACACTGAATCACGCTCGATCAAAACCAGTCACGCAAACACGTAGTTTTGCATAAATTAGCATTTCCATCGTAGTTCCCAGGTCAAATATTCAGTTCAATAACCTAGCTAACCCAATTCCTTAGGGTAAATATGTTAATTCCATGTTCATATTCGTTTTAGTCCCGATGTGCACGGAACATTTCTATCAATTGAGGAACATGCATATATTTTCAGAAAGATATGAAATCTCGCGGTATTATACATGCACGAGCAACGGATTGAAAGTAATGTAAGGTAATTAAGGTGAACTTCTCTCGGCCTTTTTCTTTTATTCATCTTGAATCCGTTGGTGCGTCATCCAAAGTTTCGGTATACAAATGCAAAATATTTATTCTATGCAAAATCTATAGAACGAAAGGGCAGAAGAAATGCTAACATTTTCGAAGAAAGAAACATTGGTTGTCTTTTGGAAAGCAAAATGTGCACCTCGGGATGATTGCTCCCACGTCGGTGTGTTACGCACCCTGATTGATCATGAATGTCACTTATTGGCGTAAACATTGCAGATGTTGTTTTCACAGATTTATACGTAAATTATGGTGTGGTGATACTTAACACTTCCAATTCTCCATGGTGTTTAAATGAATAGTCTCAATCCAAGAGTGATTCAGGCCTATTATACTTTAGAAAACCACGTGGAAATTCATTCGGATAAACATCATGATGTCTTGTCATTATTGAAACTGTTCACTTCTCCTCTCTTGCAGGATTAAACGTAACATATAAAGTGATGAAAAAAGATGCCGGCGTACTGACAAGAAGTAAATATGACCTCACAGACCAGTATTCTGACGGCATGTCTAAAACACCACAAGAAGCAAAATTATCTCTATGCTGATTTGTATCTCAGTCACGCTTTAAATGTAACCATATGGATACCTCGAATGATCTGACCACATGACCCCTAGCACCGCCTTGAGCGGTAATAGATACAAATATCCAAGAGCAATGATGTAATAGCCTTATCAAGTCATCTGATGAAATATGGAGAATTATGTGACCGTTAGGTAGAAGAAGAACCGGCTCAGACGGGGCAAAATATTAGTAAAATGTTTGTTCTTATTCAAGACACATATCTGTGAGGACCGACACCTGCTTCATTAGCCACCATGCTATCCACAGTGGCAAACTACAATCACAAAGACTTCTACGGCGGGCAAGCCTCGGGGACGCAACGTCCGCTATAGAAGAATCTCACCATGCATAAACAGGAAATTCAACGCAACATTCAGAGGTTGTGGAAAAAGATACCGGCGCTCTGACAATAATACAATATGACCTTACATGCCAGTATTCTTACTAAAACATCACAAGAACCAAAATGATCCCTCTGATCATTTGTATTATGCCTATGATGAAAAAAACATCTTGTGTAAAACAGTATGTGCGTGTGTTTTCACTTGAATTGTTGTGCTTTAAATTAATGTTCATCGTATGTATGTTAGGAACTGATATCTTTCAATTATTGCCGATGGAAATTCATGTATGGACGGCAGCTGAATAATGAATGTCGGATCTGATAATCATGATGTAGCTGTAAAAGAGAGGCAGCTGTGCTGTGGGGCGAGTTACTACATGTTTCAGAAGATGCAAGAACTTGACCATTTACTAATACCATGACTTTAGAGCCAAGAAGCACATCACCGAAACCACGATTTCAGTTGAAAGTGCGATTTTGTCTTTCTAGGAAAAGGAATCATGTGGTGATGCCACTTTCTTAACAACACTCCATTTTCACCTACAGACTGTCCGCTTATTTTAGCCCCTTCATGCCCTTGGAACTTGTGAGGATGGTGGGGATCTATGAAAAGATAGCTGATGCTTTTTTTCGAATAAAACAATAGGTTTGAATCCACCTTGAAGTTATCTGAGGGTTGAATAAAATAAAACTGTGATATATATATAGCGTTAGAGTGACAATGCATAAACTGCGATCAAAGATTACAAAATCAGGAAATCAGTTAAGAAAATTGATATAAATAAATATCAACTTATTTCACAGAACTGTTTTAAATTTTGGATGATGCAAGGAAAGGAGTAAGAAAAATAGCGGTTACTCTTGACATCTTAAAATATGATTGTTTGCGTTAAATGTACTTAGCAGCCAAAGGATTGCTGAATAATCGCGCTTTAGAAGTCCCCCGTATGACTCAGTGTTCGAAAATGAGACAACTGGTGGAACAAGATGGAACACTTTGTCATTGTCTTGCACATCGACATACCTCTTCTAATAAAGAGAGAAACATATCACTGATGTTTCTTCGGGGGAAAAAAGTAATAATAAAAAAATGTACCCATATGTCAAAACTTATTTCGAAATATAGGTTGAGGCTAGTCAGCTAAACAAGTCATTTTTAGGAAGATTATGCCTGAACTCTGAAGTTATAACCAAGAAATTCAATATATATATATATATAATTTCTTGGTCATAACTATGTACTTCTCCCAATCATTGTCTGAATTTACCACGCTGTCTGAATACACCCCTGTAAGGTGTTTAATAGCTTGTTTATATTAAATTCCGATAGGTAGCGGGTGGTTGGGTGGGTTCAGGTTCTTGTTGCTTCAATGCATTTTGCTGAGAAGCAACAGGAACTTGATAATGTGATGTCTAGCACTGTAATATCACTTGTCTTTATTGCACCATGTAAGCGTCCTGTCTGTGTCTTGTACGCTGCCCTCAGTGTTTCATAGGGTGGATGGAGGGTGTCTGGTTCCATGCTGTTTCAAAGATTTCTTCTTTCAAGTAGCAGGAACACAACTGGGCTGGGTGGTGCTTAGTTGGTTCGTCGTGATATAGCTGAAATATTGTTGAAAGCGACGTTAAATTCTATTCACTCACTCACTCTAATAGGTATTTATTACCCCCATAAAACATTTTCGGTTTTCCATTACTTGGTCTTCTCAACTCAATCCATATGTCTAGAATCATGGGATAGACTTATTGAATAGTCGAAATCCTTGGCCCTTTGAAAAGGTTGTTTAATATATTTCTTGGTAAATTTGAACGAAGGGTGATTACTCCCATAAAGGATTTTGTTTTGTTATTATGTTTTTAATAGCTCATAGAATCGGTTTCAGATCTCTTCATTTTTATAACAGCTTTCAGTTGTTATTGAAAACAGTCACGTTTTAAAATTATGTTGTTATTGTTTATAGTATCGGTCTGGTCGCTTGTCATCAAAATCAGTAGCGTTAGTCAAATTCATACTTCACTGGACTGATAAACATTTAATATATTCACCCTTTGGGACTCCAATATTAGCGACAGATTCACACGGTCTCATTTTAAGACACTGGATGTCGTAGCGACAGATTCTCACGGTCTCATTTTAAGACACTGGATGTTGTAGGTCAAAGTTATTGTTGATTATTTATGTATTCAGGAAAAATAATAATATATACAGGAGGGGTGACTAATACGTTCTCTCATGAATTCATTTGCGGATTTTTGCCGAACAAGAAAACTCATGCAGCAGATTTTGTATGAAAAAAGGCGAATTTTCCCAAGGAAAAATCGACACCACGTGCAATTAAAATGCATAAATCCGTGCAAATATTTTTTCGAGAATTTAAATCACCAATTAAAGTTCAGTTTTCATGATTTATTCTTTAATATGTATTTCCACAGCATATTTAAAATGTGAAAAAATATAAACATGTTAGGTTTCCAATTCGACATCCTGTCTTAAAAGTTTTTTCTGTGCACAGAATCCAGTGAAATAGTTCATCCGTATTCTAAAGTGTATAAGAAGTGTGTCCGATTAAGCCTCTTGTTGGAAGGAAAGTTTCCCATATCCCAGCACGTGTGCCTATTCTTCGCTCAGAACGACAATTCCTAATTTCCGACAATTTTACCTCTCGGAGGGAGGGCCTTGTTCAGTAGGAAAGAGCTGGTTAAGCCCCAGTCACACTGTCAAGAATTGGGTGGAGAATGCCGGCAAATGACCACGAATATTTTAATCTTGTCGATTCGTGTGAATTCGCCTGTAGAGGGCCTCTTTGAGACTGTCCTACGAATCCCTTACGCATGTCGTAGGTTCCTTGTACGACAGTCATAAGCATTTAACAAGAATCATCAAGAATGAGTACGCATGCAGTTAAATTCAATGAAGAACGCCCTACGGATCAACACGGCAGCCCATGAACCCGCTACGAATGCTCGATAATCTGCTACGAATAAGCACGTATGCAGTACGATGTGAGTACGAATGCAGGACGAACCTGTTACGCTGTGACACGACACCCCAGGGGGCCACGCGAACCTATATATATGATCCGTCTTCTATGAAATGTACAACATACGATGGTCTTCGCGAGAGATCGTGGAGCAATTCTATGAAATCGTACGAGATTCGCAAGGAAGTGTAGCCTATTCTTCATGAAACGTAGTGCCAGCGTGGGTGACACGACACCCCAGGGGGCCACGCGAACCTATATATATAATCCGTCTTCTATGAAATGTACAACATACGATGGTCTTCGCGAGAGATCGTGGAGCAATTCTATGAAATCGTACGAGGTTCGCAAGAAAGTGTAGCCTATTCTTCATGAAACTTAAGCCCAAGTCCCACTTAAGCGAAAATGTTTACGAAACTTTGCGATGTATTGGTCGTAATGTTTCGTAATAAATCGCTTTACAAAAGCCGATTTTTCCCGTCATTTGGGGCGAATAGATACGATATGTTTTACGAATAATTACGACTGTTTGCGATGCAGTTAGAAAGAAATACGATACTTTTACGACAGTTAGAGATATTCGCACCCAAATTTAGGCGAATCAGAGCGAAACAGTTGCGAATATGTGCGATGTATTTGCGAACATTTACGAAGTGCATACGACTACTTGCCATTATTTCACGATGTCTTGCGAATACGTACGAAGGTTTTACGACGTTTTTAGGACGTTGTTATGACAGGTTGGGTCAAATATTTACGATTTCTTCGTATACAATCGTTTCCTAAGTAAAGCCCAAGTCCCACTTAGGCGAATTACTTTACGAAGCTTGACGATTTAAGATCGTAAGTATTGGTAAGATTCTCGCAAGCTATTCGTAAAGACATTCGCCAATTTCAAAATGTTCAAAAAATTCGCCAAGCAATGCGATTTTGCTTTAAGTCTCAAATATTCGTAATTTTATCGTAAACAATCGTAAGTCGTCGTAACTACGTTGTAGTGCATCGTAATTAGGTCGTAATTTAATCGCCTTATTTGTAACAGTTTCGTTAATAATCGTCAAGAGAAAAATAAACAATAATAGTTACGATAACTTACGACAGGAAACGATGGTATACGAAGTAATCGTAAACATTTTACCCAAACTGTCATAACAACGTCGTAAAAGCGTCGTCATACCTTCGTACGTTTTCGCGAGACATCGTGAAATAATGGCAAGTAGTCGTATGCACTTCGTAAATGTTCGCAAATACATCGCACATATTCGCAACTGTATCGCACTGATTCGCCTAAATTTGGGTGCGAATATCGCTAACTGTTGTAAAAGTATCGTATTTCTTTGTAACTGCATCGCAAACAGTCGTAATTACTCGTAAAACATGTCGTATCTATTCGCCCCAAATGACGGGAAAACCGGTTTTTGTAAAGCGATTTATTACGAAACATTACGACCAATACATCGCAAAGTTTCGTAAACAAGTTCGCTTAAGTGGGACTTGGGCTTTATCGTAACTATTAGTATTTATTTTTCATTTGACGATTATTAACGGAACTGTTACCAATAAGGCGATTAAATTACGACTTAATTACGATGCATTACAACGTAGTTACGACGACTTACGATAAAATTACGAATATTTGAGACTTAAGGCAAAATCGCATTGCTTGGCGAATTTTTTGAACATTTTGAAATTGACGCGGCGATAAAACCGTGGCGACGATTTTCTTACGAATTGAAGCGATGGTTTACGAATCATGGCGAATGTCTTTACGAATAGCTTGCGAGAATCTTACCAATACTTACGATCTTAAATCGTCAAGCTTCGTAAAGGAATTCGCCTAAGTGGGACTTGGGCTGTAGTGCCAGCGTGGGTGATACGACACCCCAGGGGGCCACGCGAACCTATATATATGATCCGTCTTCTATGAAATGTACAACATACGATGGTCTTCGCGAGAGATCGTGGAGCAATTCTATGAAATCGTACGAGATTCGGAAGGAAGTGTAGCCTATTCTTCATGAAACATAGCGCCAGCGTGGGTATTCGTAGTACTGTCGCGGTTATTCGTAGTACTGTCGCAACACATCGTGCTGAATTCTTCTCAGTATCGTAGTATGATCGTACAAGAAGCGTAGAATGCGTCCAACAATCATCGTACAATGCGTACGGCATTCTTGCTGATTTGTGACCGAAAGAACTACTACGACTACCCACGAATATACACGATAGTAGTAGAATGCATGCGAGAACGCAGTAGGATGGTGCCAAGAATGCCATACGTATACCATTTAATCGTACTTGGCCGGCGAATGTTTTGAACATTTCAAAACTTTCGTACTCTCTCCGAGAATAGGCAAGAACGGTCACGATCTGCGACGAACCCCGCAAGATGCCAGTACGAATTGTCAAGAATGAACACGATTTTCCAGTTCGCGATGATTCGCCTACCCAAATCTTAACAGTGTGATTGGGGCTTAACTCTAGACTGATGGTCTTCGTTTTTGCCCCACAAAGAAGCAATTCATAGTTTTTATTGACAAATCGCCTCTAAAACATTTGTTCTTCTTCTGTAAATGTGAACTTCAAATACGATTAAACAAACGCAAAAATGTACACGAGGCCAGTCTGTAAAATTTCCATTAACCCTATCTGGCCTGGGCTTTTTGGGACCTGTTGTGGCTTAGGGGGGGGCGCGAAATGGCCCCCACCCTAATTATTTTTCTTTCCCCTTCAGCTAGGAGGCTGAAACTTATCACACTGTATCCATGGGTCAAGCTCTACCAGAAAGTGTAAAAAATCCAAGATGGCCACCTTGACGACGTCACAGTGACATCATTTTCAAAAACCGCATTTTTTAGTCGATTTTTCAGTCAGATTTTCCGAATTTTTTATTTATGCAAATTCTCCGCAAAAACTGCATGATAAATTAGTAAATATTAATGTGATGTGAAATAAAATAGTTTTTACCCACTTTTCATCGCGAAAAAGCAGAAATTTTGAAGAAATATGACAAAAAACATCACTTTTCGGGGACACCATGTGGCCGCCATCTTGAATTTAGCCATGATCCGCTAGTCGGAGGGTTATGCAAATAGGCTCAAAATCACCCCAATATAATAAACTGTAAAGTCTCGGAGTTTAAGCTCTCCATTTTCTGTCGTTCCGGATATAGCGCAGAAAGTTTGGTAGGGAGGCCATTCCCCCCCCCCCCAAGGCCATGTAGGGTTAAACGCATTTCCACGCAATTTCCGGCTAATATTTAAACCCTAAAACGGCAAAATATATAAGAGTCGAACAAGATACTTTCTTCATGAAGTAAATGACAATTTATCTTCTGGAAATCATTAGAGAGAGAGAGAGAGAGAGAGAGAGAGAGAGAGAGAGAGAATTTAGGTTAATTGTCGCGTTAGCAATATTTCAGCTATATAGCGACGATCAAACAAAATTCTAAGTACTCAAGCCAATAACTTACAAATCCAACACATTAAAACATACACACATTAACACTTATGTAACAAACCGATTTCTCTCAAATAACCCCAAAACACTGTCCTCTCTCATTCGACTAAAAAAGATCTCCCAAAGTAGTCGCTTGATAAAAAGAATCTCTTACAATCTTAAAATCTATACAGTCACTAAGAATATGTTTCACTGTCAGATCTTCGTGGCATGGAATACACCTTGGGACTGACTCTTTTTTAGTAAATGTTCGTGAATTAATCGTGTATGGCCGATTCTACATCGCCTGATCATGGTTTGATCGAAACGTTTCTGGCTGTTCAGATGAGTATAGCCTACAGTTTTTTTGAACTGCTGAAGTTTGTTATTATTCACAGCATCCCATAAAGATTGAAACAACCGTCGCATATAAGTACAGATAGAGGGTCTGAAATCGCTATATGGGATTCCAACAGGATCAACCTCATCATGTTGGGCTGCCTTTGCCATTCTATCAGCCTCAGTATTACATTTGATGCCAACGTGACTAGGCAACCAACAAACACAATATCAATTTTGTTGATCAGATCTACAGTCATGTAATCGTTATCGCTCTTATGAAAATGGGGACCGCACGAGTGAACGGTTATATGGGGACCGCACGAGTGAACGGTTATATGGGGACCGCACGAGTAAACGGTTATATGGGGACCGCACGAGTGAACGGTTATATGGGGTCCACTCACAAACGGAGCAAAACACAGCAGCTACACACACTCACTCACCTATTTGGTATGACAGCACCAATTCCAAATGTGTGTAAAATCAAAATTATAAAAACACAATATGGTTTCCTATAAGAGAGAAGCGGTCAACAGTTTGCAATGATGTCAGCAAGATATGATGCTGTTCTATACATAAAATCCTAATCAATGAAAATTATTCTTATCCAGTTGAATTTCTGAGTTGTTTTTCAGAGTATGTATTTCAGTCAGGCTTTGATCATGACCGTATTGTAATCATTCTTTGATCTGTAATATTGATCTGTAGATATCTCTTTACATTACAAGTGTTACAGTGACTACCAGCCAAGTCAACTACATCGCAAAGCTCTCTACGCTACCTTGACATTCTTGACTGGTGGCAGAAGAATACTGCTCTGTGCCACCTAGTGGAAGTTTTAACGATGAGCAACGTTTTGGCTCCAGGAGTTGTTCCCCTTTAATTTCAAATCGACCACACACGTAAGGCGATTCGTTATCGTTCGACCTTGCAGCGCGTCCCAAAATCTGATTCAATTGATCAGAAACACCGAATGTGACCGTGAAAATGCTTCTCCTGTTTTTTCTTTCGGCAGAATTTCACCGCACATTCCACACAGCTCGTTCTTAGTGGGGCCGCCATCTTGGGAAACCGCTACGTAACGCGCATTCTGATTGGATAGAGCAAGCCGTCTCTGCATCCCACTCATCAATGAGGATTCACGTTCCAACTTTACAAGAGAGGTATGCCAAGGCGATGTACAGAGCAACGTGATGTACGTCGACTTGGCTAGAGAAGAAGGAAGAAATCCAACCCAGATGTTCTTTTTTTGCAAGTTGTTGGACTCTGCAGATACACATCAGCAGATTGTATTTACCAAATTAAAAGGCTTAGTAATAGCTAATGGTGTTAACAGCAACCATGACCCTAGATCAAAGACATTCACTGAATCATATCACATACGTACCGTATTACACGAACCTTTCACTGGAGAGCTGAATTATTCGCACCAGATTTAAGAGGTAAACAGCGTATGGCAAATTGTCTTACTTTTCTTGCACTTCCATGTTCCGATGAAGGGGATGTTGTTTGGTTTTCACAATTTTGGATAATATTCTTGGAGCTGAGTTGAGTTTTATCAGAATATTTGAGATATTTTTTGTTATTTGCATTTTTATGAAGTTCCAAACCAATTTATTATCAATGATAATCATTTCTTTTCGTCTCGAAAACATATTGTGGCCGTTTTCAGGTCTTCACTGAACACTATTTTTCCACTTAGATGCTGCACTTTGTATTGCATTTTCTCATGACCTCTTGTTTTGCTGCCGATACGGACACGCGTTCCAATGTCATTGGCTGATAATTTTAAGAGAATAGGAAATAAAAAACCCCACAAAAATAGCATAGTAAACATAAACATAGGCTAGTTTCATTCAAGAGAGAAGCGATCAACAGTTATCAATTATTCGTATCGCCGATTGGTACTCTTAGTTTTAAGGATTTTCATTGCAAAGTCAAAGACTATGAAAATACGATGATGACCATTCCTCTTTTCAACCGAATATCAAGAGATACTCTTTCACATAGTGCGATAATTGCCATAGTTCGAGTTTAACCCTTAAAAGTTGCTCGATATTCGAGTATATAAGCTTACTTCCGGTTCGATGACTTCACCATTATCTCATTCGGATACCTAATTAATCACCTTTGTCTTAAGATTATTGATACACGAAATTAGCTTCGGCACGCTGTAGTCTCCAAAATTAAAATCCAATTACATTCCATTATTCTCATAATATCACCCAAGTAAATAGATGGTAGCATAGAGTAGATCTGCAACGGTATTGAGATTGGTACTAAATGATCATAACAAATCCGTTTCTCCATAGCTCTCAGTATCACGTGATCGAACATAGTTGAATTTCTCACTCACTGCTATCTAATCATGATTACCGAACCTGAGTTGCTCGGATCTGATCCTGAACCTGATCCTGCATCTGTGTTACATCACTTCCGGTGACGACATAACTTCCGATGATTACGTCACTTGCACTCTGTGCTCAACGTCATGGACCTGTGGTCTAAGACTCTCTTTTTCTCCACTACAATTACATAACCTAAATACCTGGAACCAGACTCGTTTAATTTCTTAATTCTACCGAGATATTGGTCCGTCCCTATGGAACCATGATGAACGATCATGTGAACACTTCATAACTTAGAGGTTATTTCCTAGTGTAGTTTTCATGATTAGGATTTCCACTTTATTGAACAAGGTTATCAAAAAGTTTAACACAATTTTCTCTTCTGTTGTCATCCTTCTGGTCAGTTCATCGCAAGGGCTTGGAGTATGGTCATGAAACATCATATTTTTTGCATATTTATATTATTTTGTACGTTATTTTAGACAATAGGATTGTCAATGTGGCTCAACCCTGCTGAATATTAGAACCTCAAACCCAGCGCCAAGTGGGAAGCAATGTAAATTAAGTGATATTAGTCAAATTGACCTAAAAAATACAGGACAATAAATTGAAAAATGAATATTGGAGATGGCTGATTAATACACCGAGAAAATAGTGTTCCAGCACTATTGTTGGACACTAGTAGATCAATTTGACGCTGAGTTTGGGGTCCTTATACTTAACTTGGTTAAGCCCAATTGACAGTCCTATAGACTAAAATGACGTACACAATAAATGTAAATATACAGGTTTTTTTCATGTTTTCCCCTTCGATATCTTTCCCATGTCTAGATTGACAAGCGGGTTAATTTTCATGGCCATACTAATATATATATAAAAGCCATAGTGAAGAAATGGGTAAACGACTGATAACTGCTCGGAAAATTTGGTTAGTCAGATATTCTGGTAAATTTTGCCTGTCTTATGTATCAGATATACTGTTCTACTTATTTCCAACAACATGCGAGAAAACATCAACGAAATTGTCTTTCTTCTTGTAGTATTTGTATAAAGGTATGTTCCTTGCTCCAGTCTGCATAGCACACAACTTGCAAAGGGAGGCCACTGCCCGCATCAGTTGAAGCGAAACGGGTGTTGTGGACCTTGAACACTTGATGCAGACTACACCAGCGTTAGCGAGTGTTGTCTTAATCTCGTTTGAGCGCGTTAACTTCAAACGCAAACACACACACATGGGGGAGTACGTTTGGCGCTTTTGATTACGGTACCCACGTATTTATTATACAACCCTAGTGGGAGTGCCAGGCTCCAGGTTTCTCGTTTAATGAAACTTCCATGTGTCTTATCTCCGTCAGTGAGTGAATAGGATTTAACGTCGCTTTGACCGCGCCACCCAGCCAAGTTACGTTGCTGCTGCTTCAAAGAAGAAATTTTGAAGCAACATGGAACCAGACACCCTCCATCCACCCTATAAAACACGAAGGACAGCACACAAGAGACAGACAGGACGCTTACATGGTGCGATAAAAACAAGTGATATTACAGTGTTCGACATCACATTATCAAGTTCCTGTTGCTTCCCAGCAAAATGCATTGAAGCGTTCAGGAACCCGTGCCCACCGACCACCCACCAACCACCCGCATTTGCCCCATTATATTCGAATGCCTGGTTTCGAGGATCTGGTGGAGTGTAGTGAAACTCCCATGTATTTTACCCCACTGGTCATCCGTATTACGCTCCACACCTGCCTATACGGCCCGATTTGCGCTTTCCATACTAATCCACGGACCGGAAATAACATTATAACTCTCCTGCATTCCATATTGGACAAAAAACGGACAGGTCGAGGCAATTTTTAATATTCGATTTTCAATTTTGCGCAAAGTAAAACGAAAAACGAAAATTGACGGTCAAATTTCAATTTTTGATTATGAGAAATGAAAAACGAAAATTAGAACTGTGCAGCGGTACACGAACCTGCTATACCAACAAAAATTAATAAGAAAATAACGAAAATACTGTTATACATCTATGATCACTTTCTAAATAACAACGAATATCTTCTTATTATGGTGGCTGATATCTGCCATCCAACTGTCGCCTTAGTTTTACTGGAGCGATGGTAAGATGCGATTTTACGATGCGATGGTACGAATCGATGGTACGATGGCACGATGCGATGATATGATGGCACGATGCCACGGTAGGAGGAACAT
Organism: Hanleya hanleyi; assembly: GCA_036873755.1. NCBI lineage: Eukaryota > Metazoa > Mollusca > Polyplacophora > Lepidopleurida > Hanleyidae > Hanleya > Hanleya hanleyi. Next base: position 93,992 of record JAVTVY010037484.1, read on the forward strand.
AAATGAACATGGCTTCTTAAATTTCCTTTGCCTGTCTGACATCAAAAATAGGTAATCAGATTACGAAATAGATAGTATATTCCGTAGTGATTTTACTGATACAATACTAATTACCAGCATTTGTGATACAAACGCGTATTATGATAAAATACTGAAATAATATGCATGTCAAATCGCACTGTTCAATAATTTATAGTCAAACTTATGAATTAGACGGAAATTAAAAGTTCACATCAGCTTCAGGTGATGGATCGGGAACGACAGGCTCGAAATTGTGTTTACTTCTGGTATTTTCAGGCGTTTTTTGTTTTAATTTGTAAATGGCTCACAAGTAATTTTGTCCATGGTACCAACTCTGACTCTCGGCATTAAAGTTCATGCGCGTAATTTGCAAATGTCCCATAAATGACGTCACATATTCAGATGAGGGAACCATTTTATACAATACGAATTTTGACGAAACATGCCGATGCAAGAAATGCACCAAAGTCAGAGTGCGTATACAAAATGTAGAAGAAATATCCATCTGAATTTTAGACCTATATCTCTACAAAAAATGAAGCGGGCCTCCTCTCTCGTCGACTTTACGACGAAAGAGATGACTACAATTTCGACCATGATAAACTTCTGAACATCAATATTCCAGTGACACTTGAGTTTGGCGTATACATATCTTGCCTAGTAGCATTTGCTAGATCCTGTGCTAAATGTGACGATTTTAATGAAAGTCATAAAACTTTATCGGAGAAATTTATAAAACAGGGCCATACCACCACTCGTAACTTGTGCCTAATTCCGTTTAACCCGGGGCTATGGGCCGTATCAACTCATGTACTTCAAGATCCTCATGGTGTTCATATGAATAGACGCAGTCAAAGCGAGACTGAGATACATCCTTCTCTTCATATTGAATTTCATATGGATTAAATCATATGGATTAATAATACGGATCAGCGATACGGATTTGGTATTATTGGAACATTGAGGGCATCACTGAAAACTGCTGAGCGCTTCTATAGGTCTCTTGAAGAAAACTAGGCCATGTTTATGTATACTATGATTGCTGTTTGATTTTTTTGCTGTTTGATTTTTCATTGTGTTTTGTTTTTAATTTGGAGCTAATGCTGTTATATGAAATATGAAATAGGTCTTCGAATTATGAATGGGGAAATTCTTTAACGGACGACGGCTGAAGATATAATGACGGCCTTAACGCTATTGCCTATTCCAAACGTCCATCGTAGTTTTCTCGCTAAAGCGTTGTTTCTAACGATTGTTCTCATTATTCACTCGACATACAGCGTTGTGAATACTGGAATACAATTCAAATTATCACAACAAACACGTACACTGAAAATGCTAATTAGTCACATCGCATAATTGAATGATATTATCTCTGATAATAATAAATTGGAGCCGAAAGCCATCAGTTAAACTGAAAATAACAGGTCGCCCCGTCAGAGAAACCTTAGATTTAGTTGATGGATCGAGAACGTCAGCTCTGTGCTTACTTCGGATTGTGAGTTCTTTGCCGCAATGTGGAAATGGCCATTATGACGCGTCACACGATTAACTGCAAATCCGATTTCCTGAATTGAAGTTACAAATTGAATATACAATTAGGCATGTTTGTCCATGGAACAACGTTAACTCACAACACTAAGCTCTCGGTGGTAATTTGTGAATGCCCCCTAAGTGAGAGCTTCAACCAAGATCGCGATGAAGGAGATACACTGAAGTCATTCCATGTGAGAACCCCTACCCCAAATTGTAATGGTCAGATTAAACTTGAGAAATTGGCCCTGGTTGCCACAGTAAGAATAACTACAGAACACATTCATAGACTTCAGAACATTGATTCAAATGCTACTGAGATATTTTTCATCCAATTCGAGACTTGAACAGACAGATTAGAATGTAAATTGAAAAAGTTATCTCCAGTTAAGCAATCGTGAATTAACACTGGTTTTCCTGCTTGGGAAATTTGTCAAGTTTTCCACCGCAAGCGGTTCAGAAATATAATAGCTGGTACACCGGAAGACAATGCAGGGTATATAGAAGGCCGGCCAAGGGCACGAAATGTAACTTTTGATGGCATTGTTTGTTACAAATGGATACCAATGATAACTTAGTTTTATGTACTGTATGGATTTACCACAGGTATGGCTAGCTCGTTGATTATTGAAATTGAGGTCATTTTAGGGTCACTTTATGGGTCAAATGAGGTAAAACTGAGGGAAAATTTTGTTTTATTTAATATATTTTGTGCTTTTGTTATTTACTTTTGTATGCAGTACGATTCAAGTTAGGGTGGATACTAAGATAACTTGTGCAATTTGAGATCATTAAAAGGTCATTTTGAGCCTATTTTTGTAATTCTAGTGATTAGCCATCACGCGTTAATTCAAAATGGCGCTCATGTGGGTTCATCCATAAGTCATTGTGTTCATCTCAGGCCATTGTGCAAATCAGTTAACACAAAGGAATCTTCCATCAAAGCCTAGCATCTTTCGCCTATTTTCAATCTGTTTGCTTAATTGCTTAATTCTCAGCTTAAAATATGTTTTAAATCAAAATGGCGGACAGGCGGGTAATCTGAAAATCACATTTTTCATGTTGCTCGTGTAGTTCAAGGCATTATTCTTACCTCACTGCGCAAATTTATCAAAACTGAGGGATCTTTATGCATAGCCTAACATTTTATTCCCATTTTGCATCTATTTACATATCCCAAAATTCAAGATTTGATGGTCAAATTCAAAATGGCGGCCATATAGTGTCATCAGAAAATCACACTTTTGGCTGTTGCTCGTATAGTTCAAGGCATTATTCTTAGCTCATTATGAAAATTTGTCAAAACCGAGGGATCTCTAAGCATAGTCCAACATTCTATTTCCATTTTCCATTTTACATATCCTTAAGTTCAAAACTTGATGGTCAAATTCAAAATGGCGGCCATGTGGGGTCATTTGAAAATCACACTTTTTCCTGTTGCTGGTGTAGTTCGAGGTATTATTCTTACCTCACTGAGCAAATTTATCAAAACCGAGGGATCTCAATGCATAGCCTAACATCTTATGCCTATTTGGAATCTATTTTCATGTGCCAATATTTAATGGTCAAATTCAAAATCGCGGCCATATGGGGTCATATGAAAATCACATTTCTGGTTGTTGCTCGTGTAGTTCAAGGCGTTATTCTTAGCTCATTATGCAAATTTTGCAAATATAAATATTCCACAGATCAAGATTTGATGGTCAAATTCAAAATCGCGTCCATATGGGGTCATCTGAACATCACACTTTTTCCTGTTGCTCATGTAGTCCACGGCATTATTCTTACCTCAATGAGCAAATTTATTAAATCTGCTCTATGCATAGCCTAATATCCTGTGCCCATTTTGAATCTACTTACATATCTTTAAGGTCAATATTTGATGATGAAATTCAAAATGGCGGCCATATGGGGCCATCTGAAAATCACACTTTTGACCGTTGCTCCTATAGTTCAAGGCATCATTCTTAGCTCATTATGCAAATTTATCAAAACTGTGGTATCTCCAAGCATAGCCCAACGACCTATGCTCTTTTCGAATCCACTTACGTATCCCTAAGATCAAGATTTGATGGTTAAATTCAAAATGGTGGCCATATAGGGTCATCTGAAAATCATTTTTTTTTCATGTTGCTCGTTTAATCCAAGGCACTTTTCTTCGCTCATTGTGCAAATTTATCAAAACAGAGGGATCTCTAAGCATAGCCTAACAACTTACGCACATTTTGAATCTATTTGCATATGCCCAAGATCCAAATACGATGTGCAAATTCAATATGACAGCTACATGTATGTGGGGTTATCTGAATCTTCTGCTTTTCCATGTTGCTCAGGTATTTCACGGCATTATTCTTAGTCGATTGTGCAAATTTATCAAAACCGAAGGGCCTAACATCATAGCTCTATTCGAACAAAGATCAGCTAGAGTAATAATCACCGACAGACAATATAATGGTTACATAATGGTTATTATGCCTACCATAAACCCTACACTACATACAACTAATTCTGCCTGTCTACCCATTCGTATTGTGGATAATAATTTATAACCGATTTGTCCCACTTTTGACCTCATTTTGCCAAAAAGTTACCCTAAAGTGATCTTAATTTGAATAATTAACGTGTTATCTATAACTAATTTAAACCCTACACTACATACTACTAGTACAATTTGGATACTCATTTGCAACAATTAGTACTGTGAATATTAATTTATAACCGATTTTCAGCAATTTTTGACCTCATTTGACCCAAAAGTGATGCTAAAAAGATCTTAATTCTAATAATTAACGTGTTATCGATGACTGCATCCTACACACTACATTCAACTGACTCAACTTGAATACCCAGTCGTAACAATTAGTTCCGTGCATATAACCGATTTTCACAAATTGTTGACCTCATTTGACCCAAAGTGACCCTAAGTGACCTTAATTCTTATATTAAACGTGTTAGATATGACTACCTTACACTCTACACTACTTACAACTAATTCAGCTTGGATACTTCTTGGTAACAACAAACAATACGGTGGATGTTAATTTATAACAGATTTTTACCCATTTTTGACCTTATTTTTCCCCAAGAGTGACCCCAAAACGACCTTAATTTACCAGAATCAGGGTGGTATCCCCTCCTCACTTGATCCCTACCACTCAAAGAACTAATTTAGCATTGGTACTCATTTGTAATTTTTAAAAGCGTTTCTGAGGTCCTTGGTCGGCGATTTTAATACAGAATTATTAGTTTCAGGGGAAAAATTATTTAAAAAATTAGAATAAATTCAGTGGAAATTTGGAGATGACCTCTTAATGACGTCACACGATGATGTCCTTACAATAAATGTTGATATTTTTAAGTTTGTTTATCGATGCCAAACAAAATAACATATTACGAGAGATGTGCCGAAAATTGAATAAGTTATACTTTTTTAATTACCGTTCCCGAGAATTGATGATTAAAACAGGTTACTGTCGAAACAGACTTTTGCCAGTCCAGACGGATAATCACTCAAGCTGGCAACAAGCAGAAATGAAAGACAGGGACTTCAAATTGTAACTTAAAGATACAATCAAAAAAGCTGTGCCGGACGGGGGATGCTTCAAATTCAAGTTTGAGCATCCTGGCTCAAGACTTCCATTTTTTTTACATCAGAGAATTTTTTTTTATATTCAACAGAGTATATAGAACATACTCATTTACCATCGTATAACTGTACTTTCTTCTGTCGTAAAGCGTAACACGTCCTGGATCCTCATCGAGCTTTCCGGGTGAAAATCACAAACCACCATTGAATTTTTGATTTTTGAAGTCCAAGATCGTAATCAGGACTGATGTATTTTAAAATATTTCTATAATATTTGACTCACAAAAACATCTAGCCATCTTTCCAAATTTTAGTAGGAAACAAATCTGGGCCCAGCTCCAAATTCGTCATGATGGTGTCGGGCGGAACGGCCTTATGTATACTGCGGATAGGACAGGCAACGATGTGACGGGTCATATTTTTTTGCGGCGAAAATTATAAAATATAGTTTTTCCATAATGTGATCAGACAATTTAGTAAATCTTCAGTGAGGTCATACGCTGGTGGTTTCTGATCTGAAGCAGTGGAAGAACGTAACGAATTCAACAATCTTAATAAATTAATATCCTATCAATGCTCCCCAATCGTATATGTCGCTATGTGGGATCTTATTGTTTTCAATTGAATTTGGCGTCTAGAGCGCCCAGCTCATGAATATGTACATGTAGTAGTCTTATGGTATCATGGCCACATTTTAACTCGGGGAGGGGGATAGGGTCATGGTCTCTGCTTTAACCCAAGGTTTACGCCAGTGACCAGTCCACAATTCTACCCCGCACTATGGTTCTAAACTGGCGGAAGGGCGGCAACATCAGAAGATTCCCCGACAGCTGGGCGTGTGATTTGGCTGAGACAACCAGAAGGCACTTACCATCATGTTCTCTTCAAAACACTATGGAGAGCTATCGGGATTGGTTGACACTCGTTTTACTTAGGTTAGATCACACAAGCGACTGAGAGAGCAGATAGGATTTTATTTTGATTAGATTGCGAATTCAAGGATCGTAACTCATGAAGGTTAAACATTCCTCTTGTTACAGAATGGTACATCAAGGAGACATCACAATGAAAAAGCATAACGCAGTGTATATTTAGCCAACAGAGCCTTTTTTTTATTGACAAAAGAATTCTATGTATGAATTAACTGACTGGCTTTAACATCCAACAATAAACAAGAATGCGTATTATGCTTCCCACATGTAAAACAATATATGCATTCATATATTCTTTCAATATCCGAAAATATATATGTATACATGCAAAATTTATATTGCAGGATAATAGAGCCAAAAGATAAACAAATCATAGCAACCTTATGTCCGATGTAGAATACACACAAAAACATGTGTGTTTTTTGTTTTCCACCAGCCTGTGTTTTTATTTATCAACACGTGTCTTGTGGAAGCGTCTCAATTAATCGTTTTTCCTTCAATCGATTTTCGTTGGTTTTCTATAAGAAATCTTGATAGGATCGAGATTCCTGCGAGAGAATGTCGAGAAAAAATATGAAAAAATATCGTTTTCAAAATTCTCCATCGATTTTCTCGATATCGTTTTTTATTCGTTTTTTTTTCAAGCCATCGAGAATCAATGGTTTTATGTTGATCGAGAGAATATCGCGAAACCATCGAGAGGCGAATGAATACAATTATGCTATTCACAGATTAGCAGCTGTTACACAGCTATGCGTGAGCGGACTACATAAAATATATGCCCAGGTAAAATTGAGTTGTATCTGCCGCTTCAACAATGTAATGCTAACTTACCATGTCAATGCGAATTTAAAAGAGACTGCATTTAATTATCACATTTTTATTAGCTTTATTTCATTATACTTAATGAAATATAGTCTAGCGATAATCAGTCCGATGGAAAATCTGACCGCCCAAACGATCTATTTCCGGTCTTTCCTATTTGAAACAAAGAATATCGTCGGCATTATATTTTGTTTTCATACATGTTCTATCTATAATAGCTGACATATACATGGGGAATACATTCCTGTGAATTTATGTACCATGGGTCTATCAGTGGGTCCGAGCACTGAAATATGCAGGTTGCGGCAAAATTGCAGCAAGTGTGACAGAACTGTTGGGGAGAGTATGCCGCTAGCGGCAGTCCCAATTGGTGAGTCCACAGTGTGCTGGTACTGGAAAACAGTATGCGGAAAGTGTGCCTGGGGACGAAGAAAGTGTGCCGCTAGCGACGCACAGTGCACAGACGGTGTGCCAGAACCAAACTGTGTGGTGCACATGAATACATATGTAATTTGGCTTAGGACTTTCAAATCTGGCAGTTGTTGAGAATGGTGAGAGAACATGTTCGCAGCCTTGATGAGATGTTCCTGATTAATTTAGCTTCCTGCATAAGTTATACAACTTGTTGCCTTCCTGTCATACATGAGAGCGATTTGTGTCTGTCTGAATGCAAAGTAAGAGTTTGATTACGGTTCAAGCCAGTCCAGTACTTTTGTAGACAAGTTTTCTCTGCCATGCTCTGCCATGATCAGCGATACGGATTTGATATTTTTGGAACATCATGATGTCTTGCCGGCATAATTGAAAACTGTTGACCGATTCTCTCTTGCAGGAAACAAGCCTATGTTTATGTACACTATGAATGTCTTTTTTGAATTTGGTGCTAATACAGTTATATGGAATATGGAATAGGTCTTTGGATTATGGACGCGGATATTCTCTAATGGACGACGGCTGAATTATGAATGACGGACCAGACGCTTGTAGTTCGTTCATTAATTCATTGTTTCTTTAGATTCCATTGCATGACAGATGTTATGTACAACAGTTTGAGTAGAATAATTTGTACCATTCATATGGGGCGTCCAGAAGTTATTGGAAGAGAGAGTCGGAAGGCTGCCGGTAGAGTGTGCCATAAGGCTGACGGAAGAGAGCGCTAGTCGGGTGTCGGAAGAGTGCGCCGAAAGCTATCAGGAGAATGTGCCGGAAGGCTGCTGGAATTTCTAATTACTTTGAGACAAGGTTGCCGCAATCTGTATAGAGTGTCGGAAAGCTCATTTGCATGTGAAAAACACTGTTGTGGCAAGGTTGTCGCAACCTCTCTGGCACACTGTGCGCGATGAGGTTGCCAGAAAGTTTGCGGCAAGCTTGCCGCAACCAGTGTGCCAAAAGAATATTATTTCGCTACGGGTGGGGTATTTAATTTTGCACAGAACCATTAACCTGGTTCCCTAGTCTACGGGTATATGCCGGCAATGTAACATGCTAGGCAGGATACCAGGCCAGGCAAAGCGGCACTCCTTTCAGTCGTTTATCAATATTTTTTATCCACTGAGAACAATTCTCGAAGGATTCTCAACTGAGTATTATTATCATTTTTCTTTCGAGAGAAATTTCTCGAATGAAAACCGATCAATAAAGCGAAAGAAAACCGAATTCGCGATCCCTTCTCACTTTTGGAATTCGCGATATCGAGAAAATTTCACAGATTTATCGACGAAAAAACGAACGATATTTGGAGGCGCTTCCTAACACAAGCTGGTGTTAAAAAGATAGCCAATTATTATTGTGCGTCTACAGCCTTGTTTTTCTAGGGACGACATCTGCACGGACCAACAGCTACTGGTGCCCGCACTATCTTCCATCTGAAGCCAGGATTACACGGACACAAGAGCAGAACCCATGGGTTGGAGTACGTGCTAGGGCGGCACAAATCCCAGAAGTTAGGACATCTACAATGATGCCTGAATAAGAAAGAAAACTCTCGTCAACATAGAAGACAATTTACGTTGACTTGTAATATAATCGGTCCACTACACATTACCTCAATAAGAATTATAGTAATATTACGGGCGGTACCATTAGGGGCACGCACATTGTACTTGTGTTCCCGAATAACCCAGAAAACAATCGCAGAAGATAATATGTACAAGACATACATTCCAGCATCAACTCCGGGAATGTTTCAGTGATCAGCAGTCCAGTGGTTTCGCTCCTACGTTTCCCTATGCTCGTATGTAAGAAATCTGTTTAACTTTGGGTGGGTTTGATATTATAGTCTCTATCCATTATGGCGTTTCATTTCCTTGCACACAGGAGGTTCACGGAATTAAACACAGTTTTACTGGTTTGAAGAGATGATAACTTATGATCATTTCTCAAAATTGCAGCCTCATAGGATAAATATTTCCTAATCTGATCGGTAGAGATAAACAGCTTATTGTTTTCACATAAAAGTTGTCGAATTTAAATATCAGAGAAATAAGAAGCACCACATGGATGCCAGTTTTAGCTATTAAAATATTAAAATTAAAATTTCCCTATATAAATAAGGATTGGCAGCAATATGATAAGTAGTACGAAACCCTGAAATCTGGTATTATTTTTTAGTATGATTTGTGAAGCTTCTGACGTCACATCCGGCGACGTGCCATCCTGGTCAAAGGTCACTTCTGGTCACATTGGTGGAAGCGGACGTTTTCGGATCGAGACGGGTCATCATTGGTTCAAATATTGTGTCTTATCGAAGTGCTCCTGGAGTAGCGTCCCACTGGACTGGTATGTTGTGAATGTAATGCTATGGCACGCATGCATAGTCGGGCAGTAGTAGAAAAAAGGCATTTAAATGGATGGTTCGGGGCCGAGGTGGACCATCCGTGGGTCGTGTGAGTTTTCATAGTGGAGAGCTCGTGGCGAAGCGTCCACCTGATCTGATGTGCAATGGAAGTAAGTAAATCTGCGCATGCATACTCGGAAAAGTACAGAAAAATGGTGTTTGTGTAGGGGTATTGGGGTAGGGATGGCCACTTTTTTCCTTCTGGATTTTACTATTGGGCGTGAGTACTTGTTTTCTCTGTCTCACGCTGCAGAATACCATGGGAGGAGCCTTGGAGCAATTGGTTGACTTTCGCTGTACTTTAGCGTGCGCAGTGCACAGGCCGGTCTCATGTGCACGTTTTGGAGTCGAGGTGGACTATCTGTGGTCCAGATGGGCCGTGTGGGGTGTCATACTGAAGCTATCGTAGAGTTAGACTGGAGTGGTTTGTAGTGGAAGTGCCGTCAATCTGCGCATGTGCAGTCGGGCAGTAATAGGAAAAGGGCATTTGACTAGACGTTTTGAGGCAGCGATGGACTATCCGTGGTCCAAATGGGGAGTGGTTGGTATTCTATCGAAGCTTTTATCGGGTAGAGTCAGACTGGTGGTGATACGCGCAGGCGCACTGGGGAGTATTAGAGAAAGGGCAATTTCGAAGGCACTGACTATGCCACAGGCACTTCAATGTTATATGCACAGAGTGCAGCGAGTGATGGCGAATCCCCAAGACACTGGTGGTATTCGACCCAGCAGTGCGGGCGCCAAAGGCTGGCACCTTGTCATCGCGGGCATGGGTCCATATATACCTTAGGTACTATGTATAACCGTCTCAACGTCTTAACGCCATATCCTAACGCCTCAACGCCATAGATTAGCGCCCTGACGTCTTCTAGGCGTAGTCCCATGATGTATTAACGCCATGAAGCAGACAGTTGAGAGAAAGATCAACACGTTCACAAGTTTTCATATAGCTTATTATCCCTTTCATCACTTTATACTGTATATGTTCGTGTACTGCTTGGGCGGGAATCATGTCCGAAAATGTGACTAGTGGCTGGTGTAATGCTAGGCCAAAGCGAGTTGGTTGCGGCGATCGCAGAACGATGGCACTACTACGGGGACACGAAATATTCATGTCAAACTCAACGGCAATGAAAACGTGCAGTGATTTGTAAACACTGTGGGCAGTTTGCGTGGACCAACGTAAAACTACACGAATTGATAAAAAAACACCGTTTTTTTCTAAATTTATTCAAGAAAATCGAGTTGTTGACATTCAAACTTTTTTTGAGTATTTTAATTTTCCCCAACCAAATTACACTACAATAGCCCAACAGCATGTATGCTTGACATTTCTTTATGATTGTGTTTCCTTACCGGCAGACCGCAGCCACAGGAACTGGCCAATTAAATGGAGCGAAGGCGTAAATGACCCAGCACCCCTCGATCCTCCACAGGAAACGGTACCTAGTCGGACATGTTGCTTGCCTGTTGAAACAAAAAGGTTCATGGTGATTTAAAATATATGATGTGGGATGTCTTATCAATCGTCCACAGCGATGAGAACAAAGGAATCGCGGTTACAATGGACCAAGCACGCAACGCAACGACGAATCGTCATGCACAAAGACTGACCTCCATTTGTGATCGATAGTGGCATTTTTAAGGGTATCTCAGTGACAGTAATCTGTACAGATATTTGTACAAAGCTCACGGTTAGTGGTGTTTTTCGTTGACAAAAGTCAATATAATTCTTTGAATATTTTCGTATTAATATAATAAATATATATGACAAAGACGGTTATTTTATTAAACATTTGGACATATGATGCAGACAACAACATCCATTCTCATGGTATCAGATGATTTATCACTCAGCCGTAAGAAGCTGTGGGGGTGTCGTCACTCACAAACTCGGCAATTATATTCTCACCCGAGCCACAATGTTCTAGAATATAGGAATATAATTAAATTACAGTTTATCCCTGAACATGACTGCAATTATTAGTCGAAACATTGTATCTTTGAATGCATCGCATACTTGTGAAAAGGATTGGATTAGCCAGCTGTTCTCGTATGTACTCGCTAGCTCAGTCGGTAGCGCAGTGGGACTGGATCCTAAGCCCCTTCCACCACTCCACCACCTCCCTGATAATCTATGGACCTCCACTCTTTATGACCATCCCCAAAACTGGATAGGTGGTTGTATCCTCCCTCAGCTACATATATCCCCTTCCACCAGTCCACCATCTCCCTGATCATCTGTGGACGCCATTCTTCATGACCATCCCCAAGAATGGAAAGGTTTCTTCACCCCCCCCCCATCAGCTCCATACAGCCCCTTCCACCACTCCTCCCTTTCTTGATCATTTTTGGACCCCAGCTTCCATGACCATTCACAAGAATGGAAAGGTTTCTGTATTCCCGCAGCTCCATACAGCCCCTCCCACCACTCCTCCCTTCCCTGATCATCTTTGGACCCCCAGTTTCCAGGGCCATCCACAAGAATGGAAAGGCTTCTGTATCCCCCCCTCAGCTCCATACAGCCCCTTCCACCACTCCTCCCTTCCGTGATCATCTTTGGACTCTCAGTCTCCTTGACCATCCACAAGAACGGAAAGGTGTTTCAATCCCCCTCAGCCCCATACAGCCTCTTCCATCACTCCTCCCTTCCCTGATCATCTTTTGACCCCCAGTTTCCATGGCCATCCACAAGAATGGAAAGGCTTCTGTATCCCTCCTCAGCTCCATACAGCCCCTTCCACCACTCCTCCCTTCCCTGATCATCTTTGGACTCTCAGTCTTCTTGACCATCCACAAGAACGGAAAGGTGTATCAATCCCCCTCAGCCCCATACAGCCTCTTCCATCACTCTTTCCTTCCCTGTTCATCTTTTGACCCCCAGTTTCCATGGCCATCCACAAGAATGGAAAGGCTTCTGTATTCCCCGCAGCTCCATACAGCCCCTCCCACCACTCCTCCCTTCCCTGATCATCTTTGGACCCCCAGTTTCCATGGCCATCCACAAGAATGGAAAGGCTTCTGTATCCCCCCTCAGCTCCATACAGCCCCTTCCACCACTCCTCCCTTCCCTGATCATCTTTGGACTCTCAGTCTCCTTGACCATCCACAAGAACGGAGAAGTGTTTCAATCCCCCTCAGCTCCATACAGCCCCTTCCACCAGTCCACCACCTCCCATCCTCTGTGGGCTCCACTCTCCATGCCCTCCCACAAAGAATGGAAAGGCGTTCCCCCTCTTCTCTATACAGCCCCTTCTACCACTCCACCCAACACTGATCATCTGTGGGCTTCCATGCACTCGCTGGCGATTTTATTAACTCAACTGTAATAATAGCCACACAGTATGTTATCAATATCCAGACATTCCTTGTGAACTTTCCAGAAGAAGCATTGGAAATGATTCAAGGGGCGAAACTATCGCAATATCACCAAATCAGAAATATCAACGTTGTCTCCCTTAGACAACAGAATTAAAATAAATGCATGGCTTGACATATTCGCCCCCTGGTGTGCGCCAGGTGCCTTTTCTCAAAAGCATTTCTCTACAAATGAATCGGTGATATATGTCAAAATACATGATGCTCCATTTTGATCGGTCAACAGCTTCACAATTTCAAGGCTCTGTTTTCCTACCAATGAGGTGAAGTTAGATCTGTCAAAAAATATTAGAAATGTCTTTTACATTACGGCGATTATCTTACCGTTTGGTTTTTGTGGCGGTTTCGGCGGGGGGAGCCTCATCGCGACCCTGCCGAGCTACAAACTCCTTCACAACATCCGGGTCATCTTTGTATGCGGCTGCAATCTCCCCAGCCCTGCAAAAGGCAGAAACCATCATTATATATTCAAAAGAAAAATTGGCATGATGTCATCAATGACAGCTTTTCATTAGACTGTTTAAATTCACATGCAGTAGAAATCCGCATCATTCAAACTTGGAGGCCACATCCCTGCTGAACTTCACACCGTGTGCGCTGAACTCTCTCTTCCGCTAACTTCAGAACGGCTACACCAAAGTCACTTATCTGAAAAGCTTATCATCTCAGCTCTCTCAGGACATAGGTTTCGCTGTTTGATTTAAAAATTAGAAGCCAATGAAAATTTACCTTATAACATCCACATTTTGACTGATCTACAAATTATGACAGTCAGAGAAAACCCTTCATACACGGGTCCTATATGGATAATATCATCTGCGCGAACCCATTTAAACCAATTCTCGTCATGGATTTTCCTGAGCCTATTTTCTCCGACATAACAGTGAGTCTCAGTCGCTTTTCTTCCGTTGTTCCATCCAGATGTCGACAGCCGAGTCTAGTTTTTCATAGCAGAGTATATTTAACATCCGACGTCAGCTTCCCAAGCTGAAAGACATTTTGTCTTCAGTGAGCTCGATGTTCATTTCTCGTACATCGATTTGGTTTGACAGTTTATGTAGGGGGTTAAATATTCAATTTGGATTGTCGAACTCTCGAGGAATAAAGCAACGGGTGCTTATTACTGGGTGAAGCCCCATTCTATGTACATATCTATGCATCTGTTGATACATGTATATAAACGGACATGGGCAAATGGGACGATATGGTCCGGCTCAAAGAACACGTTCTGTCAATGCGATCAGAAGGATTACTTATCAGTTTAGTCGTTGTTGGGGTCGTGCAAACTGGTCATCGGTACATACGTAGGACTACTGCAATGTATTTAACAAGAATTCCAAAAATTCCAGCTAACTGAGCAATTTAAGACCTGGCATTTCTACGAATCACACCAATTTCCATAAAAAGCTACGGCCCTACGGATCGTATCTTTGCCACACGTCAGCCATCTTGGGCACGAAAACGTCTTTGGCACTCCCCGCGCACGGCTATTCTGACATATGACTGCGCGCGGAGAGCGGCCTAAAACTGACGAAATTTTTCCGAAATGTTTCGCTAATTATTCCAGAATCGGGCAGCAATAATGGGCCTGATTCACCGTAGCATAGATAAGCCTGTTTTGCAACCCAATAATTAGTTATATAAAAAAGTCAACGGAATTTATTTCTGAAAAAAACACACAAAAAAAGAACAACAAATTGAACAGGGTTTCAAATCGAAATCAAAAGTTCCATTATACTGTGTTTGACAAAGAAGACTTGCCTGCTGCCTGTACGTTTGCGAGATGATAATTTGGTGGGCTACATGTACATGAATAACTGGATTTCGGCAGGGGTATCCTCTCTGGCATAATGGAGGTTGGAATAACACATGTGTTATTTCTAAATAAAATCTATTGGAAATAATGCAATGCAATAACAGAAATGCATTAAAGAGCGCAATATTTAGTCGAATTGTTTCAGAAGAACCTGAACACAAGATTGTGCTAAACAGAACACATGATTGTGCAGAATATCACACAACGGTGTGTAGGAATTAACACAGATATAATTAGGCATGCTTAAAAATTGTCAAAAGTGTGATGGAAACTATCCAGGACAATTCTCGTCGACTATTTCTTATGACCGTTTCACAGAAAGGAATTCATATATTCATACGTTGGATAACTATCAAAGTTTGTGCGAAACCTAAAATTCAACAATCAAACTAAACAGTTTCTACTCACGAGGGATAATCGGGAGCTCTGTCTTTCTCACCATATTCGATGTCGCATTCATGAGCACTCGACAACGCTGCAAGGATCACTGTGACCACCAATAAATTGTACTACAAAATAAAATAAACTGAAGATTTAATAAATTGCTAAAACTACGAGGAAACTTATTTTACACTTTGTTTTCAGCTGTGAAAAACGTGTGATGCCATTATTGGTTACACTCCACTAAATGATTTCTGTACTATTTAGGTGGTAAATTGCCTGGCACATCTCCAGACAACTGTATTCCCAATATTTTCACGCGACTATATTGTCAGAAAGCCTGCCATCTGATTGGCCTTCAAACATATAAAAAATAAGGTGACCGTATGTACCATTTTTAGGTCACAGCTGACGTAAGAAGAGAGATGTAGCATAAACATCCCCATGGTGACGGGCTGTGAATAAAAGGTGCCGATTTTAAAGTTCCACTAGATCCAACTGTATCGTCTGTGGGCCTGAAGTAACTCGATAAAGACAAATTGTCAGACTACAATGAATACACTCCTGCACTGGTCTTGGCCAACAAGAAAGTTCAACTCAACCAATCACCTTGTCTGAATCGAGAAGGTAAGAAAGGAAAACCTGTAATGACAACCAAAGCAAATAAATACAATATTAACCTACACATTGTTGATACAATGACACGGATTTTCCATGACTTCCCCCCAAGCGTATCCTCTCGCTGTCGTGTGATGTAAATTACTGCAGACGTAGAAAACATTGTAATAAATCGCCATAATATGATACAATGTGTACATAAGGTATGGAACTTTGGTTATTCGTTTCAGTTACGTTGTATTTGTTTCATATTTCAGGGGGTTTGCTTCGTTTTAAAATACGGTATAGTGATAAAGTCATGCGGTTATCTGTGCATGATAGACATACCGCTGAGTAATATTAACAATTCTGAGTGGCGCTACAACACGATACGGACCGGTTGGATGATATCACTTGTCACATTTTTGGTACTGTCAACTAGTTTAGCTGACATTATACTAGTCAAGTAACATGACTCTGATGTTATTATCAGAGTCATGCCGTACGATCCAAGGTGCTTCACTGACGAAAATCAGAAACCAGACCAGAAATTCAAATCCACACATCATTGAGTCCCACTGTCATAATGTATGGTCCATCCGGGTTCGTGATACATCAAAAATAGCAGCCAAAAACACCTACTTGCATTTCAAATACAGCCGAGAAAATCCCAGTCAAGAAATGTAAACATCTCCACCCTGTTGGTACAAGGGCTTTTCCAGAAAGTATACCCACCCTCCCATTGGGTTATTATTACCCTTGAGATTTTGTAATTTTAAATCAAAATACATAGATCTTTATATTTCCATCAACACCTATTTTGAATTCCACATTATCTAGTACCAAAAATGAATAGAACAGAATTTCAACTAAGTTGTTTGTGCAGGGGAAAATGGTCCGTAGGTGATGGGGGTGGATACAGTTTTTGGAAAAGCCCTTGTACCAATATGTCACATTTCTTGACTGGGATATTCTCGGCTGTATTTGGAATGCAAGTAAGTGTTTCTGGCTCCTATTTTGGTGTATCACGAACCCGGATGGACCATACATTGTGACAGTGGGACTGAGAGATGTGTGAATGTGAATTACTGGTCTGCTTTCTGATGTTTAATTTTCGTCAGTGAAGCGCCTTGGATCGTACGTCATGACTCTGATAATAAAATCAGTCATTTTACTTGACTAACATTATACCTGTATGACTGAGTTACGCCGTACATATACCCAATACAGGGGCGCAGATGTAAGCATCTATATAAGCAATGTCTCTTTCTGTAGATGATTCCGGGCGCTTTGCAAAGATCGATAGTAACGCCGCTTACCAAAGCATATATACATTTGCCATACCACAGCAGTACCGTATATAAACGTTTTACCATGGTCAGACGTCTCATATGCTACATACATGTATGTTGAGTCGAATTTTTCTGAATGCTCAGTTAGCTTGCGAGGGCCTTAGCTCGTAAAATGAACTTTCTCCCGTTGTGTGATACCTTTTAACAAGTGCCATGAGTGCCAATCGTACATTCTCAACCACCGAAATCCTATTCTTTTCCAGTGTATTCAATTAAACTACAAGAAAATCCGATATCTCCAATGTAACGCGACATCAATTGATTAACCTACACATGATTTCTGGAGCAGCATAGCTAAGTATTACTCACTTAAAAATTAAATTCATGTCATGTTATATATGTAATACTGAATGATAAATGAACACCCACCATTTAAGAAGTCAGTGAGAGAGTGACTGAATGTGATTTAACGCCGCTTTCAACACTACATGTATTTTAGTAATTATTACACGTATGGTTTCTATTCCTTTCCACATCCGGAAACCACACGGGCAAAGTTATATTTCTGTGAACACGCGGGACCCGACTGGTGGGGTCCTATTCCTTTTCACACTCGGGAACCCCACGGGTGCCCCAGTTAGTCGCCTCTTACGACAAGCTCTCTGAGATGCTGAGGCATATTGTTACCTTGACCTGGAGTGTGCAAAACGACACCCCAGGGCAATCCGCTGGACCCCAACGGGGCTCACCATCTAATTCTCAAAGATACATAATTCATCATGGGCTTACGTGGATCATGAGCTATTTCATCCTAAACGCGACGTTAATTTAATTCCGATCACGGGTTGACTTATTTAGTACAGTCGGAAAGGGAGAAAGATTTGATTTGGTGTGTCGGGTTACATACAGGACTTGACACTTCCTGGCCGGAGAATCGTTTAACCCTATCTGGCCTGGAGGGGCATTATGGACCAAACTTTCCCCACTATCTTCGCAACGACATAAAATGAAAGCTGCCCCTCCGTAACTTTTTAGTTTATCATATTCGGGTCATTTTGTGTCTATTTGCACAGCCCCCGGATAGAGGATCATGGGTAAATTCAAGATGGCGATCATAACGGTATCAGAAAAGTGATGTTTTCGTCATTTTTCTACTAAATACCTGCTTTTCTCCGAGGAAAATTTCGGAGAATCTATTTCGTTTGACACCAGACTATTATCTACTAATTTATCATGCAGTTTTCTTTATGCAAAGAAAACACATAAATAAAAAAAAAGTGCCCCAAAAAATCGAGGAAAAAATGCTTATTTAACGATAACGTCACTGTGGCGTTATTAACGCAACCATTTTTGATTTTTGCTACATCTTCTGGTAGACGTTGTCCCAAGGGTGTAGTGTGTTAAGTTTTTCAGGCTCCTAAGCTCAACGGATAACAACAAAATATTTAGGGTGGTGGGTGGGTCAAGCCTAGGCCAGACACGGTTGATAGCTGTTTGAAACTGATCTTGGGATATACAACTGGACTTGGAAAATCATCTATTACTTCATACTCAAATTAACACTATATCAGTACCGGGTACATTCACCTCTTTAAATAAATCTTCTGTGTTCACGTGTAATTCCATCAGCGAAACATGCCAGAGGGTTCTCATCACTAGTTTAAATGTTAAAATCAATAAGGCGAATCCCAGGGTAGACCGGTTTATAACGAGGTCTGTGTTTAAGACTGCTGAACTACAGATGGCATTTGACCTTTGTCCCTGTTTTTTAATATAGTCCGTTAAAAACTTGACAACATATAATTGAAGGTGTTTAAAGCGAGATTCATCAGTATTCCTGAAGAGTATGATATATATAATTGCAAGAGCGACTTTAAACGTTTCTGTCCGTGGTGAAATTGTTTTACTTTACGAAGTATTTGTCAGAAAATGACCGGGGGCGGGCTTCAGATTTGGCTATACTGAAACGTTCAGATTGTCGTCAAATGTATCCAAGCTGTAGATGATGGAGAGATCTGAAACCAGACAGGAGTCAGCGGATCGCGTGATCCAGCGTCAGGATTTGTTTAGTGATATCCACCTACCCAAACCGCCTGTTGAAACCGTCAGTCCAGCTTCGGAGACCTCCTGCCAATTTATTGAATAAATAGGTCACAAATATACATATTCTATTTTTACCTCCGTCGTTCAGACCGAGGTCTAGGAGCGCAACGTGAAATCTCCCGACCAATAATTGTCATATGGGGAACCCACGACTCATAGTATTTCCAATAGGGATTGTTATGGTTCCCGACGAAATCTTGAGGCACTTTTTGTCGGACACAATTGAAATAATGGGGTTCCCCATTGCAATGGGCCTTGCTTCTGTAGTCGGGTTCCACCTCAATCTCGAAACCAGAGCTATCCGGTCCTGTCCGCAAAATGGTACATCTTCAGAAAATTTATGACCTATCCCAAAGTTCACAAGATCATTATTGTTTAGCGTCATCAGATAAACAAGAATAGTACGATCAGACCACATGCAGGCGAAAATACGGTATAATTGACGCAATTCGTTGTTTTCCGCGTTTCAATGGTTGATCTTCAATGCAGAATCTAGGTCAACTAAATTTATAATGTCTGCTGCTTCAAACGAGTAGGCCTACCGTACAAGTTCAACGTTCAGTTTTATTTTTTTAACAACAAAACTTGACTAATGTTAGCAACAAAGTACATATTATAGGGCGTGTGAACAGTATTATGTCGTGAATGAAGAACAGAAATGTTGCAAATGCCCTGACCTGATCATGTACATGTCACACTTATAACCTTGGGGTAGGTCATAAATTTTCCGAAGATGTACCGTCTTGCGTCCTGTCCTCCCATACACCGGGAGATTTAACATGGCGGCCCTTCAGCGTGTAGAGACGGACAATGCGATTTTTTGCCATTTTTCTGGTAAGTTTATTGTCGCCATTTGATGTCATTACAACTCAATGATTCATAATACACCACCCGTCATTTCTACATATCGTAAAGTATTTGTCGGCTGATGACTTATGTCGAAGCCAACCAAATAGTCAAAGTTGTTGTTGCATATCAAACTGACTGACTGACTCACTGATAGACAACAGCACAATCGACGATGCCCTGGTTTTTTTGATAGTTGATGATATCCACCAGCCTGGTTGTTTAAAAAAAGTTATTTTAAATTTTGCTGATAAATTATATTTCTGGGGGGGAACTATTTATCTTGGCATTTGGCAGTTGAATAATGGTTTGATTTTGCGGAAGCACCAAATTGATCTACCTGCGTGAGTCTGTAAACTTATTTAATAAAGCTGATAAATGACATCCACATTGTGTGCTGTGACACTTGTTGACGAAGAAGAATTTCCTTGTTAAAACCTGATAATATTCTGAAAACTTATTCTGAATTGTAGCTGAAACAAAGGAGTGCCTACATTCCACATGTAGTCCTACATTATTGAGATTTTTGACTGATAGCATGGATGGAACTTTTCTCATTTTTTTTCATTTTTTATTATTTTTATTTTTTTTATAGTTTTAAGCCCTGGACATACCACTGGGCATTTATTTGCCATACGATCACATTTCACATGCTTTGTTCAGCCCCGTGATTTGGAACCAAACAGACAGTATCACTAGATGAAATAAGGAGATCATGATATACATTTCAGGTTTTACCAATGCCAAATGACTTGAGCAGAAGACAATTAGACAAAAAGCAAATCAATAAATATATCAATAAATAATAAATTACATAGAAAATTTTCTTGTCTTTGCAAGGGGGTCATCAGACACACTGACAACACAGGCCATTCATTCAAATTTCGCCTTCCATTGGGGAGGCAGAAATATTTCTCAAACACAGTATACATATTCTCTTTTGTGATCTAATTTTTGTTTGTCAAAATATTGCTCCATAGAGAAGTTACTGATATAAACAATCCTGTTCTAGATTATGATATACTGGATTATTATCATGCTGAGCTCCAATCCAACCAGTGGTCAAGACCCATCATCGTTCTTCAGAATTCATATTATTGATCACTCATAGATTGGATTAATTTCTCATAGTACTCAGTTCTCATTTCATACTTTTGCAAATTCTTGTAACATGGTCAGGCTCCAGCTCTATTAAGTACACGTATGAAAGGTGCGAACTGGTATGATGGATTTCATCTTGTTGTGTATGACGAAAGAATGAAATATAATGAAGGCCATCAACATTTTCAATGAAGTGAGTTTTGATATTAAATATGTATACAATTGATTAAAACTTGCAGGGTTAGCACTTCTGATATCAGATGCAACAGGACTGTTACACAATGAATGTACTGGATGAAATGGAAAAACCAAAAGAGACTATTGATTGGTTCAGCTGTGTCGGAAAGGTGTGGAATGACCAAGGTGGTGAAAAGCTGATTTCTCAGGAAATAAACATTACGCATGTAATGACCACCGGCAGAGTGATACATGTGTCAATCGGTCAGACATTTTCAAGGATGCCCAGTTTTAACTTTAAACAACCATGCCGGACTTCATTCCTTTTCTCAGAATAATTGGATCTAACTTTTACAAAACCTGCAGCCCCCAATAGCTCCTGGATCTAGACCACATAAATGAAGGGATCTAGTTTATCGATGCTATGGCAAAAATATCATGTAAAATGGGATTGTGTGGATAATATCAGATTCATGAAAGTTGAAGTCCTGCAGCATGCTCCACAAATATCATCAAAGGTCATAAAACTTTCTGGTCCGCGCCAGTGTGGATCTATACTTGTTTTTTTTGTTTTTTTTTTACAAAACTATCTCCCTTGGCCAGTTGAGGACTGGAATGTGTCTGAAATGATTTAGCTTCTAGAAACAAAGATTCCATCTTCTGGTATATGTACATGTATAAAATACATACAGAATGAACTGCATACAGAATAACACAAAGAACAGGTATATGTATCTCATTACATTCTTAAGCAAAGATCAATACCTGGGTGATATGACAACAATACCATGGTGTTGTATATTGTTATGATTGGCGTTAACTTCAGCTGCTGAACATATTTCTGATTTGAGGGTAATGGGCAATCATTCTAAATTTAATTTCATAACTTCATTTATTTTCACAATAAGCAACATAATCGAGATAAGCAAGTGAAGTTTTACAACATAATATAATACGCATCAAGGATCTCCTTCAGTTTAGTGTAGACATATATACCCTTGGATATCTGTTACCCTGATTCAGTCATAATATTGTCTGTATTATATTGATGTCGACAAGGAATATACATAATTATTTGATAGTATTATTAATTGTATGTTGTTTATGATTAACATCAACTTTTTATTCGCTGGAATCCATCCATTTGTTCCATATGGGCAATATTCTCATCAACCTTCACCATTCAATATGAATGTGATACATGTACAAGTCCATGGTAATTGATACATTATGGTGAAGGTGACCTGTAACACCAGTATACAAAATTATTCCGCGCTCATTGAATCAGCACATGAATTTATGCTGAGACAGATCAGAACAGAGTGTCGGTAAAACCAGATGTGTTTTGTTGAGGATTCTGTCAATGAGGATGCTATACTGTACACATACAAAATATGAAGTGTTGATGTGTAGGGTCTATAGCATAAAATCACAAGCAAGTTGGTAAAATAGGCACACAGGGTCTCATTTCTGCCGCTAACGTGTTGATTTGGGTAGGGGCGTCCTCTCATGGGGAGTTGTGGGTGGGAAGGGGCCTAATTTCTCAAGCAGTATTCCAGGTTTTCCATCAATATACTCTATTCCATACCCCAATATTTCAAGCACGTGAAATCAAAGAAATATTATTTGCGGGGAGTGTGACTTCCACATCCCTAGCTGGACATGCTAGTGAGGAACCCTCAATCTCAGGTTAATTACCATTGGTGAAGTTAACGTCCAACAAATGCAAAACTGAGCTTGGCATCCGTCCCTATGTTATTCAGTGATGTACTATTCCCCTACTGACCCTGTTGCCTCGACGGAGGTCTTTGCGCTCATCCAGTGCTTGTTTACTCTAGTTCTGTTTTCGAATTACTGGAAACAGAATATCAATAGGTGGGAAATGGAAATACCTAATAGTAAATCAGTCTGACGATATAGGAACGTATATCCGGGTTGGTAAACACGAATCACCGTGGCGTAACAGGTAATGTGTTCGTCTAGTAACCCAGAGGTCTGTGGTTCGAACCCACCCAAGGTGGACGAATTTTTGTTTTCTTTCATCTTCACTTCGAACTGATTAATTAATGGAAATATTATTCATATTTATATTTGAGTGACCAATTTTTTTTCTGACTCCACTATATTTTGGATTTCAGGCAGTAAATAATAAATCAGCATTTTTTACAGTTGAACAGCAATAACGATTCCAAATATGAGCTAACTCGTCATGTAAGATGACATTAATTTAATCGATGCCTCGAGTGTAAAGGTGAAATGGACAAGGCTCGTTGAATGGGAGATGAAATTTACAAGTGACAACAATTACGGCGACAGAACCATTTAACGGCTTGATAGAGGGGAAAAATTGTTTGATCGATATCTCTAAAAATATCATGGCTAGTCTTAAAATTTCATATGCAAATGCATATATATATTGTCTCAATAATACGTAAAACTAGTGGTGATTGGATCAGCATTTCAATAATAAGATGAAAAAAGCTGAAAATTTCCAAAATCGTGAAAAATCTCATAATTTTTCTCCACCCTTTTTTGAGTTGAAGTAAGTTTCGGTGACCTCATGTAACGACCTATATTGCTATGCAAATTTCCAGTTCAAGTGCCCAATAGTTGTTCAATTATGTTCAAAAACTGTCAATGCCCGCAACTGAAGAACCAAGGGTAATAACAGGTTGAAAATTCAGTGACAACATACTTGTATAATTACATAGGACACTTTTTACATTCTGCGATATTCATGGTCAAGGTCTCATCGGATCATGTTGTGATCAGTACCAAAAGGAGACAATTCAGTGGTTGATGTTATGGTATTGTCTCATGGCGCTCAGTGAGATAGTTGTGTTTGAACTGGAAGCGATATTTTCGATTTTCATACCTGGAGAACCAAGGTGAATATCAGGTTGCCATTTCAATAACGTCAGTCCTTTGTCGTGGGGAACATTTATATTGAGCCTCCGTACATGAAACTACAGTGCTGGATTTTTATATGGAGAGAATTGCAAAGTTATTTAAAGCGTGATATTTTCTCAATATCGCAGAGAAAATGTCATTTTCTAGAGTTCAGTTTGTTATACACACTGTTAAAAAGAAAGTTTTTTTTAACAATGTAGAGTTAACTACTGATTTTGAACACGTTCAAATTTGACGAATTATTAGAATGGAAAGACTGTGATACCTATCCCAAGCTTACCAATACGAAGTTTCGACAGAAGTTAAAATCAAATTGACTGCGTGTTTAAGGTAAGTGATACTAAAAACATGGTTTACTCACCAAAAGCATGTTGACAACAGAACCAATGATTCACAAAGCGATGCTGTCTCGAGAAAGTGTCTCCGGTATTCCTCAAAATCTCGGATTTTATACAAAATTTTGTGGGTTAATAAAAACAATTAGAAAACATCAAAACAAAGTTATTCATTATCGCTCTTTCATTGGCAGCATATACATCCCATATATGTCAGGATCCATCTGTACAGATTGCATTCATTGATACATTTTACCTGGAAGAAAAAAAAACCTGTTTCTCGTACAAAGACACACAGACAATTTAGGAATGAATGGTGCGTATGCTATATACCTTATAAAACAGTCCTATGTGATTTTGTCTCCATTTCTAAAGGAAGAAACAATAATTGGTATTGCGAAGGCCGAGTAGGCAAGGCAGATAAACTGCATATCGTAGTCGGTTTAGTAAATTGTTTATATACTTTCTATACGATACAGCTCACCAATCTCCAATGTACGAGTTGTCACAGCGAAACAGCTCACCAATTACCAGTATACGAGTTGTCAGAGCATTTCCATCATAGCTCTCTAGATTTGTATCTAATACCGCTTATGCCGGTGCTAGGGGCCGTGTGGTCATATCATCCCAAGTTGCCACATGAACAGGTACAATAAAAGCGTACCTGAGATACAACACATATCATGAATCGTTAGATTCTTGGTATGTGCTTTAGAATAGGTTAACCAGAAGACTATTCTGTGAAGTCATGTGACGCAGTCAGTATGTCGGCACCTCTTCCCACCTCCCTTATATGTGTTGTAATTTTTTCCTGTATATGGCGAGATTCTGCTGGTGGACGTTTCGTCCCCGAGGCCCGCCCCTGTACAGACTTTTGGTCTTTGATATGTTGGCATTTGGAAGATGCCGGGCCGTGACATCGGCCTTGCATTTAGTCTCGTGTTAAATGCCGCTTCCATTTACATCTTTGACGACGATACAGCTCACCAATCTCCAATGTAATGAGTTGTCGCTTGAAAGCGAAACAGCTCACCAATTACCAGTATACGAGCTTGTCGCGAGCATTTCCATCATAGCTCTCAGATTTGTATCTAATACCGCTTATGCCGGTGCTAGGGACCGTGTGGTCATGTCATCCAAGTTGCCACATGAACAGGTACAATAAAAGCGTACCTGAGATACAACACATATCACGAATCGTTAGATTCTTGGTATGTGCTTTAGAATAGGTTAACCAGAAGACTAGTCTGTGAAGTCATGTGACGCAGTCAGTATGTCGGCACCTCTTCCCACTTCCCTTATATGTGTTGTAATTTTTTCCTGTATATGGCGAGATTCTGCTGGTGGACGTTTCGTCCCCGAGGCCCGCCCCCTGTACAGACTTTTTTCGGTCTGATATATGTTGGCATTTGTGGGAAGTTGATGCTGGGTCGACATCGGGCCTTACAGACTAGTCTTTTGTGTTAATTGCCGTCATTTACATCTGACAACGATACAGCTCACCAATCTCCAATATACGAGTTGTCACAGCGAAACAGCTCACAAATTAATAGTATACGAGTTGTCAGAGCATTTCCATCATAGCTCTAGATTTGTATCTGATACCGCTTATGCCGGTACTAGGGGCCGTGTGGTCATATCATCCATGTTGCCACATGAACAGGTACAATAAAAGCGTACCTGAGATACAACACATATCACGAATCGTCAGATTCTTGGTATGTGATTTAGAATAGGTTAACCAAAAGACTATTCTGTGAAGTCATGTGACGCAGTCAGTATGTCGGCACCTCTTCCCACCTCCCTTATATGTGTTGTAATTTTTTCCTGTATATGGCGAGATTCTGCTGGTGGACGTTTCGTCCCCGAGGCCCGCCCCCTGTACAGACTTTTGGTCTTTGATATATGTTGGCATTTGGTGGAAGTTGATGCTGGGTCGACATCGGGCCTTACAGACTAGTCTTTTGTGTTAAATGCCGTCATTTACATCTGACGACGATACAGCTCACCACTGTAATCTCCAATGTACGAGTTGTCACAGCGAAACAGCCTTCAAATAATTACCAGTATATACGAGTTGTCAGAGCATTTCCATCATAGCTCTCAGATCATTTGTATCTAATACCGCTTATGCCGGTGCTAGGGCCGTGGTCATATCATCATCCAAGTTGCCACATGAACAGGTACAATAAAAGCGTACCTGAGATACAACATTGGCTATCACGAATCGTTAGATTCTTGGTATGTGCTTTAAAAGGTTAACCGGTGAAAGACTATTCTGGAAAAGTCATGTGACGCAGTCAGTATGTCGGCACCTCTTCCCACTTCCCTTATATGTGTTGTAATTTTTACCTGTATATGACGAGATTCTGCTGGTGGACGTTTCGTCCTCGAGGCCCGCCCCCTGTACAGACCTTCTGGTCTTTGATATATGTTGGCATTTGTGGGAAGTTGATGCTGGGTCGACATCGGGCCTTTACAGACTAGTCTTTTGTGTTAATTGCCGTCATTTACATCTGACGACGATACAGCTCACCAATCTCCAATGTACGAGTTGTCACAGCGAAACAGCTCACCAATTACCAGTATACGAGTTGTCAGAGCATTTCCATCATACCTCTCTAGATTTGTATCTAATACCGCTTATGCCGGTGCTAGGGGGCCGTGTGGTCATATCATCCAAGTTGCCACATGAACAGGTACAATAAAAGCGTACCTGAGATACAACACATATCACGAATCGTTAGATTCTTGGTATGTCTTTTAGAATAGGTTAACCAGAAGACTACACTGTGAAGTCATGTGGCTCTGCCAGTATGTTTCCGGCACCTCTTCCCACTTCCCTTATATGTGTTGTATTTTTTCCTGTATATGGCGAGATTCTGCTGGTGGACGTTTTGTCCCCGAGGCCCGCCCCCTGTACAGACCTTTTGGTCTTTGATATATGTTGGCATTTGTGGGAAGTTAATGCTGGGTCGACATCGGACCTTACAGACTAGTCTTTTGTGTTAAATGCCGTCATTTACATCTGACGACGATACAGCTCACCAATTTCCAATGTACGAGCTGTCACAGCGAAACAGCTCACCAATTACCAGTAAACGAGTTGTCAGAGCATTTCCATCATAGCTCTCTAGATTTGTATCTAATACCGCTTATGCTGGTTAGGCCGTGTAATATGCTATCATCCAAGTTACGAACAGGTACAATAAAAGCGTACCTGAGATACAACACATATCACGAATCGTTAGATTCTTGGTATGTGCTTTAAAATAGGTTTACCAGAAGACTATTCTGTGAAGTCATGTGGCGCAGTCAATATGTCGGCACCTCTTCCCACTTCCCTTATATGTGTTGTAATTTTTTCCTGTATATGGCGAGATTCTGCTGGTGGACGTTTCGTCCCCGAGGCCCGCCCCCTGTACAGACTTTTGGTCTTTGATATATGTTGGCATTTGTGGGAAGTTGATGCTGGGTCGACATCGGGCCTTACAGACTAGTCTTTTTGTGTTAAATGCCGTCATTTACATCTGACGACGATACAGCTCACCAATTTCCAATGTACGAGTTGTCACAGCGAAACAGCTCACCAATTACCAGTATACGAGTTGTCAGAGCATTTCCATCATAGCTCTCTAGATTTGTATCTAATACCGCTTATGCCGGTGCTAGGGGCCGTGTGGTCATATCATCCAAGTTGCCACATGAACTGGTACAACAAAAGCGTACCTGAGATACAACACATATAACGAATCGTTAGATTCTTGGTATGTGCTTTAGAATAGGTTAACCAGAAGACTATTCTGTGCAGTCATGTGACGCAGTCAGTATGTCGGCACCTCTTCCCACCTCCCTTATATGTGTTGTAATTTCAATGAAACACAAATATCATTTAATATACAAATATGTTTAGAATGACATGCTGGATGGAGCAAGATATTAGATTGGGGGTGGGGGCTACTATCCCAGCACTAAAGGCGAGGGTCCAGGGGTCGCCTACGCCTCAGGAGCTCTGGGATTTTAGAGACGCGTTCTGGCCAATTTTTTATGAATAAAATCGCAAATCATCTGGCGCATTTTAACAGCATATTTTCGATTTCCGAGAAGTGTATATTTTAGAATGATGTAGAACATAGAACAGGAAGTGCCACATTACTGCTTTATGGAGTAAACTGGGATTTTTATACCTAAATTTAGCAAATGGTGTGTTCTGATTCATTGTGACAGAATATTTTGATATCGAAGAACTTTTGTAGAGTGATATATATGTAAATATACCTAAAGCGAAGCTCACATTCTTCCCCTGTTGGGTCACTCACTTTCTTTCCCTGTTGGGTCACTCACATTCTTCCCCTGTTGGGTCACTCACATTCTTCCCTTGTTGGGTCACTCACTTTCTTCCCCTGTTGGGCCGGGATAATTTATCTGTGCATGTTGACAGTATATTTTCGACTTCAATGAATTAACATAAAACATTGTGGGATCCGAATCTCAAGATGGCGATCCCACCAAAGCGATGCGTTTTGGTACATTCTAAGATTACCGTGTCACATTTTTCATTCTTTCTTGAAAAACCATCGAAACTATAATCTAGTATTTAAGAAATAAATGTTAGTTTCGTCGTCTAACTGCTCAGATAATAGATAGTAAAACGGAATTACCTATTGTTTTTGGATTACAACTATATATGCGAATATATTGGTTGTGATATCGATAGATATAATCTTTTTCGAATTTAAATGCTTGTCTTTTCATAAGATGAGTCTCCATTTTTGATTTTTTTTCTTCTTTTTTTTTAGAAGTACCAATTTGACAATTCAATTAATACATTTTTCGAGACGAACAACCTTTCAATATGTATATATTTTTAATTTGGCCTAGATTTTTTCCTGCGGAACATCAGGTTTTTTATATTGAACAAAATTGGATAGATGTTCTATCATTGTTCAATCCGCATCGTACATGTATGTCTTGACAGAAGTACCCTTCCTCAAGCAAAACTGAGAAGTACTGAGAAACCTCAATTAACAAGAATCTCTAGCAAATCCCAAGAGTAAATTCCTCCTAGTCCCAGCACACAAAGCTTCAAATAATATAATATTCGTATGTGAATATTACTATTACCATGTGCTGGTTACCCAATCTAGCCTGGGCTATCCGTTTCTGGACAGTAATGTTCCAGTTGGACCTGCATATGGCGTATACATATCACGCCTATTAGCATTTGCTGGTTCATGTGTTAAAAATGATGATTTTAATCAACGTCCACGCTGGGGAAAAGGCCTCTAGCTCCCTAAATATCTTTCTTATCCCTTACGCTGGAGAGATGAAACTTATACACTACAACCTTGCGTCAAGCTCTGAAGAAAATGTTAAGAAAAACGAAGATGGCCGATGTTTCAGTCACAATTCTCGAATACTTAAAAAAAACTGCCTCATAAATTATTAAATAATAATCTGATATGAAATAAAAAAAATTTTGTTGTCATTTTTCCTCACATAAAAGCAGAAATTTTGAAGAAAAGGGACGAAAACATTGTTTTTCATGGCCAAAAATTATTTTTGTTATACCCCATACGACCGCCAATTTGAACTTACCCATGATCCTCAGCTCGGGTATTATGCAGATAGGCCCCAAAAAACCTCAATATGATAAACCACCAAATTACAGAATATCAGCTCTCATTTTGTTGTTGTTGTTGTTCCGAAGACAAGACAAAAAGTATGATGGGGTGCCATAATGTCCACCCCCCTCGAAGGCCTCGTGGGGTTTTAAGGAACTGAACATAAACACACAGTTATCGAGTAATTGTACTTACTCACAAACTGCATTTTCTCTAGAATATATATTTAACATCCACAAAATGTTTCTCACGGAAAGAGGTATTTGTCTTCCAACCACTCATAACGATATACCAAATGTGTACGGACACCAAAAATGCATAAATCACCATACAAAGCTAGATCCATAGTCGATTGTCGAAGCTGGACCACCAAGCTTCTGTCAACCCTGTTGACGAGGGCTCTTCACGTTGATACATGTATATTAATGTTAGATGCCATAAGGCACTATTTAGTTCTACTACACACAAAGGATATCATTCATGGATGTTTCTATGTTTATAGATTTGCTTGAAGTTCTCATCATTAATATCTATTTGAAATTTGGTAAAACAATACATCAACTGCATACAGGTACTCCGATGAGTAATACTGGTGTACCTCCTTTGGCTGATAATATATGTTCTCTTATGAATACGGCTATAAGCAGGCGCTCTCAATCCCATAATTTAAAAGCCCGTTCATTTTCACTCGCCAAACGCTATATAGACGATCTTTTCGGAACAGGGTATATAAGCACACCATCATCGAATACTTCTTCTTACTCACAAATGCATATTTATTTAACAGTCACAGAATATTTCTCAGGGAAAGGGCTCTTTTCAATCGCTCATAACGATATACCAACAGTGTACCAGACTACCAAAATGCATAAATCACCATACATAGATATATTCATAGCTGGGTCAGCAGCTACACCACCACTATTCTATCAACCCTGTTGGCGAGGGCCCTTCAAGAGGTAACAGCTTTTAGGAAAGGTATTGCGCCTCTATTTCTAAAAACTCTGACTTTGCATGTATGTGGTTATTAAAAAGCTCAAAATGTATTACGGACGATTTTGATGCGAAAGGACACATACCGTACAGGCATTTCTGCACAGTCGGGATTCTTATAATTCTTTCCCTCATCAGGTCCATATTACCCGTCTTAGTTCATCAAAAGTATCGGTTTTCAGAAAAACTTTTCGTTGATACATTAATGTCAGAAGTCATAAAGCATTCTTTAGCTCCCCTACATACAAGGATATCATTCAGAGGCTGTTTTTATGTTTCTAGGGTTTCTTGAATTTCTCATTGATGATATCTATGTGAAATTTGGCAACACAATGTGTCAACAGCATTTCAATGGGTTCTAATTAAATTGTGCACCATTTTGGGATGATAATATCTGCTCTCTTATCAATACGGCTATATACAAATGCTTTCAAACCGATAATTTTAAAGCACATTCAATTTGCCTTCACCAAACGCGATAAAGACGATCTTCTTGCTGTGGATAATCGCTATATAATTTTGAAGCAAACTACAGATAGCCCTAACGGCACATCATATTTAGATATATCTTTATACAAATGAAACGGGCCTTCTCTCTCGTCGACTTCACGATAAAGAAATGATTACAATTTCGACATAGTAAACTATCCCTTTCTGGACAATGATGTTTCAGTGGGACCTGTAAATGGCATATACAGATTGGTAGCATTCGCTAGATCCTGTGTTAAAAGTGATTTTAATCAACGTCACAAGACAGTATTGTAGAAACTTGTAAACCAGCACTATGCCACCAAGCGTTTACATTCAAAGTTTCTCAAATTTGGACATGCATATCATAGCTGATAGCACAACACGGAAGTAGCGTGCAAGATATGATTGTGTATGCTCGACAAGACTACACTCTTAAAACACAAGTGTTGTAATGGTAACATTTTCTAAGTGTTATACTCAATACAACACTTTAAAATGTTGAATACTAGTATTATAACACTTAAAGTGTCATAATCTTAAAGACTCTTCGGATTTTAACAACATCTAAACAATGTTGTGTTATTTTCGCGCCATGCACGGTGGCGCGCGGAGACAGTGAGTAATTTGATTGGCTCTTGCTTCACGTGATACTTCTGCCATTGCTGGAAAGCATGAGCCTGCCTGTGTGTGGGAAAATTCAACGTGCCGTTTCGGTAAGTTTGGTTGTTGTTATTTTGTTAATTTTCTTTGTAACTGATTGAATACATTATTAACTTGTTGTTATTGCTGATCTTGATGCTCTTCTCCTTTCCGGCACTCTGATTCGGGTGTTGGCAATCCTTGTTCGCACCATCATCGAGCGAGTCACCGAGTGCAACTGAACCGAGAAAGCTGAAATGTGAACATTTAGGCCCTAGGCCTTTCGGATTATCCTCTGTTCCGATCTGTGATTACCTAGTAAATTATGATTAAACGGAGATCTGGAAAATCCCCATACTATTATGTTTAAATTGTCATGGGTGGTACCATAACACATCCGATGTAATTGAATGAACAAATATATGTTGGTGCCTGGGGGGGAGGGGGAGCGTGACAAAGAACCTCTCATTTTTTTTCCAGTTTGCCAAGGAGTGAAGTATGAGTGTGTTGACCCTGCAGTAAGAGCCCCGGAAAAATGAGAAATTACAGGCGTCATTTTTATACAATTTTCGTGAATAATACGGGTTCTGGATCGGTTCTCGTACAGATCAAATCTCGTGCACCTCTCACGTGCGCGCGTTCAGAGCATGTGGTGACTTTCTATGTGGATTGCTTATGTGTGGGGGAAGTTTAATTTGTATGTCAAAATTTCTACTTCTTCGTGTAGTTGGAAGTATTTTTTATTTTTTTTAATTGCTTTCCGGGGTATATACTTCTATTTTATCGCTGACCAATATAGGTAGCATGACTATCATGTTCATTCCACGCAAGTCAGACGACAATCCCATTTCGACAGATGTGTTTATGTCATGTGACACGGGGCGCAGCCATTGGTTCCCTATCTGCGAACTAGTGTTCACAGTGAAATGGCAGCAAACTCGCGTCATTTCCAGTAAATCAGTGTCATCTTCTACATTTAACAGGAACTGTATAGGAAGATATATTCCTTTGTCATTTAGAAAGTGATCATATAACATTATTTTCGTTAGTTCTGAGATTACACTGTCTTAGTCTAGCACAGATTCTAGTGCTGAAAATTGGTCGACTCAAAAAAATACTGTTTTACGATCACTTTTTAAGCCACAGAAAATAAAGCTTCGTATGTATTCAGCTATATGGAAGCTATGTCATTACGATCATCGGAGTGGTAATCTGTGTTCGCTTTCAATACTGCCGGTCTGCTACCTTCTAATTTGTGGAAAGCTCGATGGCTGAGTGGTTTAGATCGCTGACATATAGTGATAGCTGTTAGGTGCATTACTCTGTGGGTCGCTGGTTCGAAACCCGCTCGGGACTCGACCAATTTTACTATTTTTTTAATACTAAGATTCACGGGAATTCAAATACATGTAGATTCTCTCAACCCAGCTCTATGGGAATCCACGAGAATCCAGTGCTATCATTTCTATGCAGATTGCTATTATTTTATGGGAATCTGTTGGATTCCCGTAAATTATTTTGCGGGAGTGCTGACGGGAATCGGATTTCCATGAAAAAAAAGCAGGGCATGAATTTACCATAAAACTAGACCACCGGGCTGGTATATTTCATTACACTGAGCTGAAATTCTTGAATTACAGAGTGGCTGGTTAGCTAGCTTCAGAACTAAATTCAACCAGACAAGTTCTAAATTCACCAGGCACGGGCTGCCGGGCTTGTGGGAATTTCGAGCCCTGACTGCCCTACCACTGAACATATGTCTTTCCCTGCTCGCATACTTAAAGTCTTTATTATTTAAAGGTTGGGGAAAACACCTTGACATGCTTGAGGCCAATACCTCGTTGGGGTGTAGGGCTATGTCAACTTCAGTTTTTATATATTTATCAAAAAGGTACCCCAGAGTGCATGGGTCTTTCAATAGCATCTATGGCTTCATTGTTCCATGATTTTCACAGCAACTTATTGCTTCGTTTTATGCGACGTACTAATCATTCAAATTAGCCACTTCAAAATTTCAAAAATGAAACCTAGCTTCAAATGACATCTTCGGTGAAATATATTTTCTAAATGAAAATGGCATGTGGTGGCATATTTCCATGTAAAGGTCATACACAAATTGCAGGATTTGAGAGGCTAGGCCTAGTTAATAAATCAAAGCAAACTGACAGACACATAATCTAAACTGCTAGCAAGACACATAATCTAAACTGCTAGCATGTGCACATAAAAACAGACCTCTGCTCTGGGCATTATGACCCTGCCATGTGTGTGCATGCTAGGAGATTGTGCATTGCATCAGACAATTTAATCTAATGTATTCATCAGTCAATGCATCTACATTCATGCAACTTGGATATGACTTTGAGATCGAAGTATGCAATCCCATGCTATTTTCATTTACAGAATGAATTTCACCGAATATGTCATTTGAAGCCATGTTTCATTTTGTAAATATTAGACTTAGAGTGGCTAATTTGAATGGTTACATAGTCGCATAAAACGAAGCAATAAGTTGATGGAAATCATGGAACATTCCAACAATGAAGCCATAGATGCTGCTGAAAGATCCATGCAGTCCGGGGTATGTGGGGATGTTCGCATTTTCCATAAATATATAAAAACTGAAGCTGACATAGCCCTATACCCATCGAGGTATATGCCTATAACTTGATCGATGTGTTATACCCCTATCAAGGTATAATACCTCGATCAAGGTATTTTCCCCAACCTGTTTGATTCGGCATGCAGGTCTCTGGGAGGATCGCATTCTTGTTCTTCTTGTGACTACTTCTGTTGAAATACGCATGCAGGACAACCCTGCCTTCAGGCAATTGGATTTTTTTTTATATACTCTGTCACAGTGGAATCAAGTATTGCTTCGTTGATTTCCATCAGACAGTCCTATCCAGTCAATTGTCAATTAATATTTATGTAAATACATATTCATTTTCAGATTGATCAAGAATTTGCGATGGATGTTCGCATTTTCCATAAATATATAAAAACTGAAGCTGACATAGCCCTATACCCATCGAGGTATATGCCTATAACTTGATCGAGGTGTTATACCCCTATCAAGGTATAATACCTCGATCAAGGTATTTTCCCCAACCTGTTTGATTCGGCATGCAGGTCTGTGGGAGGATCGCATTCTTGTTCTTCTTGTGACTACTTCTGTTGAAATACGCATGCAGGACAACCCTGCCTTCAGGCAATTGGAAATTTTTTTATATACTCTGTCACAGTGGAATCAAGTATTGCTTCGTTGATTTCCATCAGACAGTCCTATCCAGTCAATTGTCAATTAATATTTATGTAAATACATATTCATTTTCAGATTGATCAAGAATTTGCGATGCTATATTCAGAGGACACGGGATCGAAACTTCTAACAAAGCCGATATGTACCAAACATATTGAAGATCGCAAAGATGTCACAAGAGTGAAGAGAGCGGTGGGCTCTGTGAGGAACTGCAGACTTGCAATGAACTATCAGAAGGTAATATTTGCAAATCCAGATAATAATCCCTCAAGTAAATGGCTCCAGACTTCTGCGAGTAACACTAACAGTTCGATTGGAATAACAATTTTTAGCCTGGTGCTTTTCATAGCAATGTATATTGTAATTTCCAGGTTGTCCTAACATGCAAACTGTCCAGTTATCAGAAAGCTTTACCATCCATGATAATCCAATAACCTATTCATGGGGGGGGGGGCCTCAGTGGCTGATTGGTGATCGCTAGCCCCACACTGCTGAAACGGCCTGTGTTCGAGCCCCGCTGGTGCATGTGTGAAAGTCTGCCTGTTACTCGCCGACGGCTGATGGTTCACTCCGGATACTCCGGCTTCCGAGTTCAAACTGGTTGTAACTATATTGGTGAAATAACTTTGAGTGTTACATTAAACCACATCCCCCCCCCCCGGGCCCCCACTTATTCATAAAGATTACTGCAGCATTCCATAATGTCCAGCCTTAATATCCCTTTCACCGCAACTTCGAGTAAAGAAACAAAGTAAAGAAAAGATATTTTGTGTCCATACATTAACACTTTGAATATGGGTTGACATCAAATGTTAATATGATGGACAGTCTTGAGAAAACCATGAAATAGTTGAGGACAGTTTATGGCTCATGGTCAAAGTCCAGTTGTCTCAAACAGTTGGTTTTTGGGCTTGTCTTTTCACATACATCTGTTTATTGCTTGTTTGATATTGTATCCTCAATTACAGAGTATGGATTTCATTCCAAAATTTAGTAATACAATGCACCAAGAATAACACTTCAATTCGTGCAGAACGAATTCCAAAGGAGACTAACATGTACATTCAGTTTTTGGGCGGATTGCGAAGCAATAGCTGTCCTATGGCTTGATGTCTGGCTGGCTGGTTGTTCGTCAGCAACATTTCAGGATACAAGTTTTGTGTTCAAGATTTTGTAAAAGTTTGAGCTCTACCATGTATCATGTGTACTAAGCTTCGCCCGACCCCATATACTGATATTCTCAGATGCCATACCAGATGCTGCATGGGCTCCACCCATTCACTGCACCCTGGGGGTATCTCCCCTCTTCCCCACATTCGGAACATAGCCTAATTCCCTCTATTTCCGAAACTAAGTCTCACCCGACTCCATATATGCTGATATTTTCAGATAGCATGATATCGGATACCGTCTTGACTACACTAGTCCACTATGACTGTCACCATATGAGTGAAACAAACTTGAGTGTGACATTAAGCCAAATCCCCCCCCCCCACCCCCCACTCGTCCACTCGTCCACTACACCCTGGGGCATATCCCCGCCCCTGGAACTGAGCTTCACCCTGGCTGTATCTCCAAACCTAAGTTTCACCCGACCCCATATGCTGATATTTTCAGATAGCATATCTGATACTGCATTGATTGCACTCATCCACTACACCCTGGGGGTATATCCACCTGGCCCGCCACCCCCGGAACAGAGCTCCAACCTGTATCTCGAAACTGAGCCTCGCCCGACCCCATATGC
Organism: Hanleya hanleyi; assembly: GCA_036873755.1. Taxonomy (NCBI): domain Eukaryota; kingdom Metazoa; phylum Mollusca; class Polyplacophora; order Lepidopleurida; family Hanleyidae; genus Hanleya; species Hanleya hanleyi. The sequence continues at coordinate 131,397 of JAVTVY010037484.1, forward strand.
TGATATTTTCAGATAGCATAGGCCGCTGATAATTAATGTTCCGTTTCCCGTAACCAGCCCTCATCTATATTTTGAGGGCAGATAATTAAAATCCATGAGGGATTTACATTTTCATGAGTAAAACTTGCTCAGTTTCTTCATATTTATACACAAATGGTTTGCAAGTTAATAATTAATAATTATCGCACTCAGCATGTATATTTTTACCAGCAAGGTTACGAGAAACAAACAATTAATTAACAGTGGTCATATGATATCTGATACTGCATTCTCAGACAGGTCATCATTTTATTTTGGAATGTCAGAGTTGTCTCCCCTGTCTCCACTCCACTCTTAGGTGAACAAACATAAAATGCCCTCCAAGCAAGTATTTCGCATCAGATCACATTTAATCACTTCCGGGTCAGTGCCCACGACCTACATTGTTTAGAAATTTGAGAGCAGATCTTTATGGATTTTATGAGCTGCGATTTTTCAGCATTTCTGATACATCTGATATTTCAACTTGCAGATGAGTCTTCAGACTGTACTTCCTGGTGTTGATTTGGGCCACTTTGGAAAAAAGCATGGTGGATGAAGACATGATCAGCTGTGAAGGGTGAGAAGGCTCCCTGTTTACAAATTGAATGGCATTCTGCAGCACCAATCAGCTGTCAGTGGCGGTAATTGAAATTTCCATGGTCAACATCTGTCAAGACTTCCACTGGTAATGTCCCACAAGGTAAATATTGACATGCCAGGTGGAGTTATGCATTGTAAATTTTCTGGATTTTTGCCGATTTTTAACGCTAATACATAATAAGTAACGGAATTAATAGTAGGCTGATGCCATTTTGCTCTCCGGCAGTTGGCGATGTGAACATGTATCACAGGAGCCGCGAAGCACATTTGAAAGTGGAGGGGCTGAACTCTATACCGGCCTTGTTAAATGTTGGACTGGTCTATCTAAGATAGGACTTATAACATTGATCTATAACAAGTGGTGGGGGGGGCTCCGCGGCCCCTGTATCACACATTGTGAAGGCAAATATTCCATGCCCCAATCCATAGAGGAATGCAGTTTTCGCCTGTATTCTAGGATTGACCCGAGTATATGGTGGGGGTTTCCCTTGTTCAAGGATGTCGATGTCGAGGATTAGTTATCTTCTCAGAAATCATTTTGACAATCGATGCAGACAGTAGTTTTCTCATGGCATTTTCATAAGAACTTGGTATCTGGACCAAATCACCTTAACTCTTCCATCCACCGCGGAAGGAAAACCTGACCTTCGAATAAATATATGTATTTATCTACTACCTACCTAACTTGCTGGGGTAGGGTTGTGCGACTAAGATTCCAGATTCTTTAGAAATTTGTTACACACTGTCATCACCATGTGAAGATGCTTAAGTGCATATATCTTGAGTTAGATTGAACTTCAGTTACTATTAGACTGGTTGATTGCAAATTTTGAAATAGAATCATCTTGCACTCTTTTTCAGGTTGGAACCAGTGCAGTTCACTACCTAGAGGCAGGAGATCACAGCCATATGTCCTTTGCCTGGGAACGAGTAATGCAGTATCCTAATATTTCATCATCGTCGACAGCGTTGCGATACCTTGCAGGAACGACATAACTTTTGCAGTTGATAGGCTTTTCGAGCTGCATAATAAATTCAGTCTGGAATAACCTCATTCTTTTTACTCCTCGGGACTATGACTCTGAGACTCTGAGAAAGAGAGACTGCCAATCAGATTTAGAGAGTTGATCACCAAAATCTGCGTTGTCTCATGTCAAAGCTCTTGTGTTCGGTGAATTCTGATTGTGTCAGGTTTTGTCTGGATCACCATCAGTCTGTGACTCATTTGGACTGAAAATATTCCACTCATACATTCACTTAGTAGCAGTTGTTTTTACCAACATATTTCAAGAATGAGAAGGCTTAGGCTTTCTTGGGGTGTTGTCCTCATATCAACAGGGGATACGTTGGTCTGATTTCGCAATACCACCATATCTCAAGAATGATTATGCCTAGTTCACACATGCATGTGATCGAATGAAAGAAATCTTATCAGAAATCTGTGTGATCGACCGATTTTTGGGTTCAATCCTGAGCAACCTTGTCTCGCATATGCAAATGGACAAGAAGTCCAAAATCCGTGACATTGACATTTAACCCATTCTGGATCAGACGTGGCCCATTTGTCACCCATTATTGTTTTACTACCATATCACAGGAATAATAAGCAATGATGAAATGCATTCTGGTCATGGGTTACATTAAATGTTTGTTTGTTTCTCATGACCTTGCTAGAGACGTACTGAGTGCGACAATTATTAATTATGGATCCTCCAAACCAAATGCTTGTAAATATGAAGAAAAGAAGACCTTTTGAAAATTTTAAGTCCCATATGAACTCTAATCATTTGCCCTTACATATAGATGTGGGAGGGTCATGGAAAACTGAGTAACAGTGAACTTAATGAATTTTATTGTGAAAATATATTCATGAACACTTCCCATATTGTTGCATTAAAAAAGCAGTAAAGCATACTCTTGCATTATTTTTTATTCTTGTTTGTCATACAAATGGAGGGATGCTTATTTTAAAATATAACTTTGGTACTTCTGCAAGTTTGTCATATCTAACTTAAAACTTTATAAAATGTATACCCTGCTTCTTGCTTAACAGGTCTTAACGATACATTGTCAGAAATCTGTTTAGTTCCTTGCATTACTACAATTATGTCCTGCAGATGTCAAGGGGTCAGACTTCAATCTCGCTCCTGTTTTTATTCGTCTGTGACTGAATGCAAGTGAACTTTATTTTGGTATGTTCTTTAAATCATTATCTTCAATATGACCTACACTTACACAAGTACCACAGTTACATTTCCACAGCAATTCATCTCTGGGGGAGTTGAAAACCAATCATAGAAGGATTACTGTGTTGCTGTTGGAAATTTTAACAGGCAATTTTTGTGAAATGTCTTAAAAGTAGATGGTACGATAAGGCGGCATAAGTATACATGGTGCAATTGAAATCAAGAAATTAAATTGTCCTAAAAATGATTGTTTTAATCTAATGACGAGAAAATATATGTATACAATATTATGTGAAAGTTCTAGCTTGATTGTATAAGATTATAGTTCTCACATGAAAGTTCAACTGCACCATGTAAATAGGCCAAAATGCCACCTTATCATATGCCATCTCCTTTTTGAATACCAACGCTTACAAAGTGTTGAATCCCAACACTTGCAAAGTGCTGAAAGTCAACATTTACCAAATGTTAAATATGGACACAAATCCAACACTTACAAGTGTTAGAATTCAACATTTATAAAGGTTAGAAACGAGATCATAACACTTTTAAAATGTTGAAATCCAACACTTTACAAAGTGTTGGAACCAGCAACACTTTCGAAAGTGTTAAATTAACATTTACAAATGTTTTCCCTCCTCCACACTTATCAAAGTGAGTGATAGTCACAGTTTCTCAGAAAGCCCAGAAATTCCTCAAACTTTTCAACTTGATCGATCCCCTTCTGCGTAGTAATTTGCACAATTCGTATACATCTGGACGTGAGGAAACCATGATATACAGGCACCAGACTGTATGTAGCTACCTAGGGGCAAAATAGATTTTCGACAGTCATTATTAACCAGGTCCATGTTTTCATTCGTACTAAAGTACTGCTTCTGAACAATAGCGAATCAAATTCCTGGCTTGGCACGGTATTTTGTTGGTTGAGATCATCCAGTTTTGGTAACTGGTGGCCTGTAGGATCAAATTTTAAATAAAGCTAATGATAGTGAAATAATAAAATATTCTGATAATTTATGCTCCTCAGGCATGCGCACTAAAGAAAAATTCGATGTCTAAACTGGCCAGTTGCCGCGCGCCGGTGTTTCTGTGGGTGGCGATTTTGCAAGATAGGAACAAAGTCGTCGCGTTTTCCGTCGCATAGTGAGTGGCGAATGGCGAGCTTTTACATGTTAAAAGATAGCAAACAAAAATCCCGTCGCCGGAGACCGCTCCATATTGGAGTTCGAAATATAAATCTGAAATTTAGGGAATTTACGCAAATGACAGATGTTGATGTCACTAAGTGAACTCATAGTAATATGTGCTGGTATATTCACAAATCCAGAAGCCTAATCCATTCCAAATTTATAATATTGATTATTCGTGGCATTATGCAAATTATAGGACTTTGTTGCTAAGGGATTTATTTCGAATTTTTTTGCACGTTAGGATATCTCAATTACTAAATTTTCAGTAACAATGCTATTCCTATTCGTTAAAATCACTTTAACCATTCCTTTAAGTTCCCGAGATAAAGCACTTGGTGATATCCAATAACCTGTAAACATAATGTTAATGAAATGCAAGAGGTATCAGCGTTCCATGTCTCATAAAAAGGAAACTATTCCATTATTTGTCTATCTAATTATCTCGAGTTCACTGTGTGACATCATCATAGCTCATTTGCATACCAAATTTGTACCAAACCCCAAATTCTTTGAGGTAGAATATGTCAGCAGCCAGTACGAATAGCTTAATGAAACATATTTGGAAGACACATATATTGTTGCCAAATTGTTTTCTAATTTTTTTTTTAAAGTTTTATTTTTCCATTTCGATTCTCCTTTAAGAGATGTCACAGATCATCCAACTGAGCTTCACAGAGTGGGACGATTTTAGACTCGCTATTGTCAGCAAAGCTTGAAGAATACACAATTATTGAAATGTGTAATCAAAATTCTATTTATTTTTCACAAGTTTACAAGTTTAATCAGAACCGAGCAGATTGTGCCCATTCATGAGGTCACCTTTCTTTGAAGATATCACCGACTGACTGTGGTCGTCATTTTAGAGAGAGAGAGGGTGCGAGAGGGGGGGAGGGGAGAATTAAGGTTTGACAAGGATGAGGTTAAGCAATATTTCAGCTATATAGTGACAATCAAACAGAATTCTGAGTATTCCAACAAAAACAAGTCAACGACCCAGGAATCCAGATATAATCAACACAAGACATCAAACTCATGTAAATACATTGAAACTTAATCAATATCATGTAAATACATTGAAACTTACATAAGCGATTTCTCTCAAATAACCTAATATACAGTCGTCTGTTACCCGACTAAAAAGATCTTCTAACTTAGCTGTTTAATAAACAGAATCTCTTACAATCCTACAGTCGATCAGAATATGTTTCACTGTGAAATCGTCTTGGCATGGAATACACCTTGGGGCTGGCTCTTTTTTTAAAGTAAATTTTCGTTAATTCTCGTTAATCTGGTCTGACTAATCCTACATCGCCTGATCACGACTGGATCGAAACGTTTTGGCTACTAAGATGAGTATATCGTACAGTTTTATGAAACTCTATGAAGTTTGTTATTATCTACAGTATCCCATAAAGATTGACAAAGCTTTCTCACATAAGCACAGGTACGGGCTCTGAAATCGCTATATATGAGGAACAGCCTAATTATCTAGTACTGCCTTAGCCAGTTCATCGGCTTCAGTATTTCGTTTGATGCCAACGTGTCTAGACAACGAACAAAACACATCACTATGTTAATGAAATCTACGGTCATATAATTGTAGAATGTTCAAGATGGTGGGGTGACTTCAAGTTGTACTCTCAATCGCTTGAAGACATGGTAGTGAATCTCAGAAAATGATATATTTCCCTCCTATAGTAGACCCAATAATCAAAAGTATTACCTGGAAGTCGATTTTTAGTTTCGGAACTAAAGATAGTAGCACACGCTAATCTTTAGAACCATCTCTATAAATAGCAGTTTTTCTCTCAATAGACTAAATTATTTTGTATACACGAGATGGTTCGTGTCTGTCTTTTAACATTTCGACATTGCACTATCTACTTCTGGTCTGGCTAACTGACATGGTGAAACTGGTAAGAGCTTGAATGAATGAATGAATGAAATTTTATTCACCAATTACACAGTTGATTTACAAAAGTAAACATATTAATTAATTGCGGCGGGAATAAAACCCCAAGGGGCTTGCTCTATCCCAGGAAAAGTAAAGTTAAGCTGATCTGAGATATAAAATTAGTAATTGGTTGTGTGTGTATATATATATATATATATATTCATATCCATGACACGGGCAGTTGGTGCTAAATGAAGACTAAACTGAATTATAATGAAACGTTAAAACGTGGAAATGGGTTATAGTGATTCAATTAAATTGGTTTTAAGTCTTGATTTAAACAAGGAAGTTGACATAATGGTTTTTAGTGACGTGGGTAGCTTGTTCCATTCCCGTGGTCCCAGTAATTTTATTGTATAAAATGATAAGTTGGATGAGTATAGAGGCCTATATAGATTTATCTGCTGACTCCTAGTTGCGTAGTTATGGATTGCAGTTAATCTTGTGAAGTAATTGTGAAATGGGATAGGTGTAGTTTCAGGATGAAGCAGGCATTTATGGACAAAAGTAAGAGATAGAAATCGGTTCAACTGAGGTAATGGGAGAATATTTAGTTTTTGAAATAGCGGCAGTGTATGTTCAAGTTTGTTTGACAAAGTAATGATTCGGATAACACGCTTCTGGAGTACAGTGAGTGGGTTTAAGTGTGTAACATACGTATTACCCCATAGGATATTACAGTATGCCAAATAGGGATAAATCAAAGAATGGTATAAGAGAAACAGTGTTTTCTTGTTCACCGAGTGTTTTACATGATTTATAATACCTGTATTCCTAGCAACTTTTTTACAAATATAGTCTATATGATTTGTCCAGTTTAATTTATTATTTAAAAATATCCCAAGAAATTTAAATGTATTGACCAATTCGATCTCCTGACCTGATATAGACAGCGTTGTTAAACTTCTATGTCGTACTCTATTATTAGGCTCGATTATCATGTATTTAGTTTTGTCGATATTGAGAGATAATCGATTAGCACAGAACCATAGATAGAGATTTTCTAGTTCCAGAGACATAGTTTTGACTGTTTCATCAAGATTTTTCGATGAATATACGACGCTAGTGTCGTCGGCAAAAAGAATTATCTGTAATAGATCAGATGTATTGGCTATATCATTGACATATAACAGAAAGAGGAGTGGGCCAAGGATTGATCCTTGAGGGACTCCACATGCGACAGACGTAGGAGAAGATAAAACATTATTGAAAGACACGCATTGTGATCTGTTCGATAAATAACTTTTCACCCAATTATTACTCAAGCCCCGAAAGCCATAGTGGTGAAGTTTAGATAGTAATATATTGTGGTTAACGGTGTCAAATGCCTTGGATAAATCCAGGAATGTGACCACACTGTAATTTTTTGATTCCTTAGCAGCTACCAGGTTATCATAAAGAGAGATTGCTGCCATGGAAGTTGAATGATTACGCCTGAATCCATATTGTTCATTGGCAATAACATCGTTACAGTCTAGGAAATCTGTCATCATGTTAACCACAAGCTTTTCAAGAATCTTACTTAAACATGGCAGAACAGATATTGGCCTGTAATTATTGACAGCTGTCGAATCACCGGATTTAAATATTGGAGTCACCTTTGCGGTTTTGAAATAGTCTGGTACGATGCCGGTGCGAAACGATAAATTGACAATATGCGCAATAGGCACTGAGACAGAGTCTGTCACAAGTTTAACAACCGACATAGGAATTCCATCTAGGCCCGGAGCAGCAGATTTCAAGGACAAAATAATGCCCTTTACGTCCGAATGACTTACAGAACTAAATACAAAATTTTCAGCTATGGATGGTCCAAGATATTCACTAAATACTGGTGCAACATCAGGTATTTTTGCGTCTAAGTTAGCTGCAATTGTACCAAAATATTCATTAAATTTATTTGCAATCGTATAATTATCGGTTTCTTCTTTACCATCGATGATAAACGAATTGGATTTTGTTGACCCTTTCTTACGATTTATCAGCAGGTTAAGCACTTTCCATGTTCCCTTTATATCTTGATTACACTGGTTAAATTTTGATTCGAAATAATGTTTTTTTGATACTCGAATAGTATGATTCAATTTATTTCTATATGTTCTATACAGTTTTCGAGAGTTGTCGTTCTTGTTAGCCAGGAAATTTCTGTATAGCTTGTTCTTTTCATGGATTGAGGTTAGAATACCATGGGTTACCCAGGGTTTAATAATACTTTTACTAGATGTTTCAAAGGTAACCAACGGAAAGCATGTATTATAGGCAGAGTTGAATTCAACTATAAATTTATCTACAGCATCGTTTACATCAGTGTTTTCTTGAGAAATAGGACCCCAATCAATGTCTTCAATCTTTTTAATAAACTTCTCCTTATTATCTGGGGTAACGCGCCTGTATGTTATTGTTTCTTTTGGCGCTTTGTATAATTGTACGGTTTGAAGTATATGGAAAACAGGAAAATGGTCTGTAATATCAGTTAAAAATATACCAGAAAGAAGATTGTCTTCGTGGAAATTCAAAAATATATTGTCGATTAGCGTTGCTGAATTTTCCTTTACTCTAGTCGGTTTTGTAATTTGAGGAAAGAAATAACTAGATTTAAGAATATCGAGAAATTCCTTCGATGGGCAGTGAATATCAGTCTTAAATAAATCAATATTAAAATCTCCCATGAGGATAGACTTTTTCCGCTCTTTATCTATTGTTTTAAGCATGTTAGTGAGATGGCGATTGAAGGCATTGACATTTTTCCCAGGTGGACGGTAGAATATACCAACAATATGTTTTTCATTGTTAAATTCTAGTTCGACAAACAATGACTCATATTCACCGTCGTCATCAAGAAAGGACATATCCTTGCGTTCTTTACAATATTTAATGGTATCTTTTACGTATAGAATAAGTCCCCCGCCCATTTTTTTTCTTCTTGACGATGAAAATGGTTTGTACCCAGGTATATCCAATAAAGATTCAGTTGAAGGGTTTAGCCAACTTTCAGTAAATCCAATCACCGAAAAATTGTGCTCTAAGTTATGTATAAAACCGGTAATTTCAGAAAAGTGCTTACCGAGACTTCTAGCATTCATGTGTATAAATGACAGTGATTCATTGTCTTGCTAGGTAACATTTGAATAAGCTTAATGCCGGCTGCTACAATGTGTGGTTTCATACGAATTCCAACAAATAGGATAATGGAGGGTTTCTGTAAATACAAATCTAGGTATTGAAAACAGTGTTCTATGCAGGATTTGATCAATTCGATCGCAATTTTGTGATATATTGCAGTGCAAGTTTATTTCTTCGAATTTCTAAAGGAGAGTCACCTGCTTCGATATATATGCTTTCGTTGGGTGATGTTCTGAGAACATAGAGACATAATCAAGCTAAGAACGAACAAGTGATCGATATGAATGGAGAGGAATCTGCTGATCACCTCCCTACTTATAGCTTCCAAATACCTTCAACAAATCTAGAGCTTTCCTGCATCTGGCTTTCGAGCAATTCATATGCGATAAGAATGTTAATCGGTGATCAAACAGTATTCCTTAGAATTCGACTTCTTTTACTACCTTGATTTCAGTTCCATCTAATGTAAGTACTGGATCTTTGCTGGAAATACTTTCAACACAAGTTGTCTGTGCTCTGGAGATCACGAAACCATTTTCTAGACAACTTTTCGGAATTCTATGTAGACAGAGTTGTAATGTTCTCTCAATATTATGCATACTGTTTCCCCTACACGATATGTTGAAATCATCCACAAATAGTGAACCATCAGTTGATTTATTCAAAACTGCAGCTAAGCTGTTGGTCATGACACTCAACAGAGAAGTCGACAAAACGTTACCTTGTGGGACACTTGATCTTGGTTGAAATGATCAGACCTGGTTGTTCCCAACCGGACTTGAACTTTTCTACTATTCAGAAAGTTAGATATAAAAATAGGTAAACGGCCATCTAATATATTTTATCAAGGTCTTCAAAACTCGTATTTCCAAGTAGTAGCATAGGCATGTTCTAAATAAAAAATATGAAAAAATAGAAACTATATGTTCATTCTCTGCGAAGGCATTCTTGACATAGGAATCTAAATGGTCAATGGTACTTCTATTTTCACGGAAACCAGCTTGAATATCAGTAAGTTTCTTTACAGGTTCAAAGTACCAAACAATGCGATCATGTATCATGAGTTCCATTTTTTTTTACAAACCCTACTAGTCAATGAAATTGGACGATAATTACCGGGTTTTGTGTTACCACTACCAGGTTTTGGGACTGGTATAACAATGGCATGACGCCATGACAGTGGAAAGTGTTTTGTCACTCAAAGTCTGTTAAATGTGAGTAATAAGGTTCCTAGAAATGATTCTGGTAGATGATTTAAAAGTCGATATTGAATATTATCGATGCCTGCGGCAGAATCCTTAGCTTTCACGAGAGAAGCAAAAGTTTCGTTAACTGAAAACAAAGCACTATAGCATTGACGGTTATTTGAGGAAACCTTTTCAATATTTCATTATTCTCTTCACTTTCTTTTGGAAATTTAGTTACGCCTAGCTTGTTTGCAGTATCTACTCTGTCATTTATCACTTGATTTTCATCATTGGGGCGATGGACACGCTTTTACCTTCAATTTTGTTAATCATGTTCCAAACATCTGTTATAGGAGTATATGTACTGATTTTAGTAACATAATTTTTCCAAGAATCACGTTTGTCCTGTTTCATGGTTCTACAAGCTTCAGCTTTCTTCCTACATTTCTACAGCCATCGTTAAATCATGGTTTTTAATATGTGCAACTCCTGAGGATGTGGGTGTGGTTTGATTAGCAATTTCATTATCATATCTGAGAATAACTGTATAGGATTAGAAACATCAGTGAAAGAGTCCGTTTGTAGTTTTTGTTAACAAAGCTTTTCAAAATCTAGTCAATTTGCTCTCTTAAAATTATAATTTGTTAAAGGAAGACCCACAGAAGAATGAACAGTTTTTGAACAGTGGGAAAGTGATCACTTCCACAATGGTCATCATGAACAGACCAAGTAAATTCTTCGAGTACAGGAAGGTCGCAAAGTAAGATATCTAATGCTGAATAGGTTCCATGAGCTGAGGACAAATATATACAAGAACCATCATTAAAAATATACAAAGAAATGTTTAATATAAAATCTTTGTTCCTTTACGTCTCTCTTCATAATCTCAATAGTTACTTCGACCGTTAAAATGACCCATCAATGAACAAGGTTTACGGAGCTGATCATAAAAGATTCTGAAGTTCACTAAGACGGCGACCTCCAAATGAAGGTATGTACACCGCGTGCATAATATGAATAAAGAATTCAAAGTACTCCGTTCAGCGAGTGGATTGCTTAGATCTCACTGGGTCTAACTCAATGATGACGTCACGAACCAGCGGATTGAAGTTTTCGCTTACCCGGATCAGATAGAGTATCTGGTGCGAGCTTGTCGATCTCGCCGCGATTGGTAATAGCATTCTTGTTGCTATGGGTACCATCTTGGTTGCTGGGGAAGAACTCGTCCGAAATGTTCATCACGGTGAAAATCATGATCGCTATTTGATAAAATCTATGTGTACATGTCACTGCTTTAAGCCGTTAAATATGACACGTGGAACTAGTTTAATACGCCGATCATATACAGTTACGGAATGAGAAGTTCAAATATTTGAGACAAAGAAAGATCTGTTTTTGTAAAAAATAAAATCATCTAATATGACCGCCAAACAACCAATCAGAAAAGTAAACATCGTTATTATTCATAAACATCCCCTGTCACCTTCCCGTGAAAATTCAACGCAATCGATCAACCTTTTTTCCGAAAAGCGCAATTTGTCAGCATTTCTCCGTAACCGAGATATTTCCGGTCTACAAAACTTCAATTTTGTTGTTCGCGGTGCTTCTCTACATATATGCAGATATTTGCGCTGTTCAAATAATTATTTTCAAAATTCTCTGAGTCCGATTGCTCAATGGCGGCCATACTGTTTCACGGAGCACATTTGCAAGGACACGCTGGACATCCAAACCACATTAGGCTGTCAACGTTTGTATTGATCAGTCCTGCGGTTCCGGACAAGATGGACCAAGGATTTTCACCAATGTAGATCCTATATGGTCCAACCAGTTTGAAGTTTTGACTTCATCGATTGTTCGATGTGTATGAGATTCAGGGCGCAAAGTTAACGAAGAATGGAACTCCAATTAGATTATTTGCTGGACACTACTCATTCTAATGCCCACTACTTTTGCCCATATTTCTTATGCATTTAAACGACCATGATTCAACCCACTTGGTGCGTCATGAGTAAGGGAAACAATATAGTAATTAGTCCAAAGGGCTGCTTTATCCATGTGTATGACAATAAAAATAGTAAAAACACAAGGCGGTTTCCTGCAAAAGAGAAGCGGTCAATATTATTTTTCGATGATATCAGCAAGACATGATGAGGCTGTACACTTAAAATAGCCTTTGGACGAATGCGCCGATATCCACTATTTCAATCACGTGTCACGACCATAATATACCCTATGGTCATTTCAGCAAGTCTTTAATATATGCATAGTCCGCAGTATTTCCAGCTTTTTCAAATGACTGGATCAGCTGTATTCTATAATTAATTTTCCCGATTTTTTCTCATTTCTCACCTGTTCACACGTCCTTTATTCAGTAACACTTTGAAGTGTAGAAAGTTTACTATGAAACAGTTATTAAGTCCGTTATGTATACATAGAGTGAGGGGGGGGGGGGGTACTTTAAGACAACATAAAAAGTTCAATTTTGAATTGCAGGGAAATCTCGTTAGATCTGTGCAGTAACTCAACTAGCAAGTCTTGGTCTCGTGGCCATCGACGGGGAAGGAGAGCGCATATACATAATACTATCTTTTTTCAGGACATCTGCCCTGCAAATGACCGTGGGGTGAGTCAGTATTGGAAAATATTTCGGAAATTGAACAAAGAAAGACTCGCCGTGGTATGTTTACTGGCCTATTGACAACAAAAACTGCGTGAGAATTAATTATACTTTTTGCTTTGTCTGATTGACATTCAAATAGGTAATTTACTGGTTTACTACTGGCGTAAAAGCTGTTCCGAGCAAATGATTGATTTTTTTACCCAGTGACGAAGTCCAGTGCCAATATGTGTCTTTTGAAAATATCTCTATTATCGAAAGATGTTTTCCTCCAGATGTGTACGCTGCTATAAATACAGACTTTGATGACACCCGAGATAATATCAGTACAGGTGTTGTTTTGTAGAGAAATGTCAGCCTTATTACAGGGTCACGAGACCGTGACGCCAGTCTCGCATAATTACTCCAATTATGCTGATACTACGATGGCCGATTTTGAGGTCAAAATCGACTTTTTTGTATTTTTTAAAAATTTTCTATTACTTTATTTCGCTTATTTTATACAGAAGAGTTTCTAGTTTACCACAAGATTTCATGAGACATCATTTCTTCATGTTTCTGGCATTCCTATAGTAGCGTCGTCACAATTTCTTCGTCATTTTATCACCGGAAACAAAAAAAAAATATTGAAAACGTTTACACGGCGCTGGAAAAGTTTACACCAGTTTTCCACCGCGCTTGAAAGTTTTCCGCCGAAGTGTAAACATTTCCACCCCGGTCCACTTCCCTTATATGTGTTGCAATTTACGATCACAGAATTGTTCAAATACTCTCGACTTAAATTTGAACCTGTAGGTTTTTCTGTGTTGTGACTGATCACACACTATTGCGGTTTCATAAGCGAAAATAATCCACCTATAATCCTCTCAACGTTCGCTTCATCACGTGTAGTGTTGCCAGGTTTAGCAGGCTAACTCCTGAATGCTCTCACCAGCACAAGGTTGAAGCAGCTTTTCATGTAACTGATTAAATATGCGATGTTCTCTTACTGTTATTCTCATCACGATCAGGGGCTTCCTTATGCCAATGGTCACCATAGCCATTTCAGCCATTATGTAACTATTTTACAAGCCAATTCAAAAACATAATTTCGGCATAGATTTACATTGAAAGTATATTCTGAACATTGAAAGTTTCGAGATAAGCAATACAATTTGTTAAACTTTATCAAACTTTTATTTTTTGTTTCTCTCTTTCCAAGTCAAGATTTTAACAAGTAAATAGCAGCTCATCTTTTAATGAGTCGCCATTAAATTCTGTCAAATATTGTTTGTTTATTTAATTCTTACTGTTAATTCTAAACCATTTCATTTCAACATCGCCATACTATACAAGTATAGGCGTTAGAGCATACATTCAGTTTTTAACCTTGACCCACAAAGAATTCCTTAATCGAAATCCCTTTACGTTCCACACATGAGGTCAATTCTAACAGGCGTTGAATGAAAATTATAAACTTTGAGTTCATGAAAGAGAGAAGCGGCCAACGGCTATCTGTGATACCAGCAAACTCAAATCAGCAATTTAAAATCATTTAGTCATCAATCAAATCGAAAGATCCGGCTCCTATAATCTTATAAATTGTTTTCTAACTCACCGGCCTTCGTCTCTTGTACACACCCGTAATCTCAGAGCACATCGATATGTTTGTGAACACATATATAAAAGGATTAACTGCCGAGTTTGCGAAAGATAAATTAGAAAAAATAGCATAGATGATGTCCCACACACGGGATTCGGCGTAACACTGCTCGGTCATAGGCCAAAGGATAAAGAATGGCGCCCAGCACAATAAAAAAGCACTAACTACAGCACTGATTGTCTTGAAACAGGCTCGGTTCTGTATACTGATCTGTGGATATTTTGGGGAATTCCTACTTCGTCGATTAACAACATGCAACCTTGATGGATTTTCCACCGGAAGTGTTGTTTGATGGTTTTTGTTTGCAAGGCGAGGTTCCTCCGAAGATATCCCTGATGTGTCTGGCCGATCAATACTTATCCTGTCTCCTTGATCGGTCTCAATATTATCATGTATCTGTTCGAATTTATCCTTGGCGTTAATAAAGCTATCCATTTTAATATCGTTTGTTAGTTCATTCTCAATCATATACACTTTTCGCCGTGTCTTTTGCAGAGTTTCGTTGATAATGTTTCGTTTTGTCAGTGCCCTCAGCATGAGGATGTACACTACGACCAAGAACACAGTCGGAAAGTAATATGCCAGTACAGCTTGTCCTAACGTGAAATACCCAAATTTCGACACACATGATCCAAGAACGGACACCTTATACACATCATCGAACTGCTGACCAACAAAGTAAGGAATCCAGATAACAAAACCTAAAATCCACATTGCTATCGACAATACTACAGAACGCGTCTTTGTAACGTGAGAACGATACAGTAGTGGTGACGTCACACATATGTACCGATCGTAAGCAATGACATCCAAAAGGAATATTGAAACTGACGACAGCGCGAATGAGACAATGTTTAAGAAAATGCACAAAGGAACAATACTGAACCAGCGTGGGCGAATTAAAATGGCAAGCTCGAGGGGCAAGACGAAGACACCAACACTGAGATCAGTCACAGCCAGCGACGTTGCGTAAACACTGAAGTTATTGGAGAAATGCTTCTTTTTCCACATGTAGATAATTATTGTAATGTTTCCAGGAATGATAAGGAAGATGAGAGCAATGTAGATGGCCAAAATAACAAATTTGTTCGACTGTTCGTACTCGTTGTCCCTCACTGGGATTGTAACATTCGAAAAGTGCGTTACATTTCTGAACGACGAGCGTAATCCTTCTTCCATTTCGGACAATATGAAAACCATTCGCTATCGGTTCAGGATTTGACTGTTGCCTGGTAATAATAATTCCCGTAATGAATACAATCCGTTCGTTGAATCCACGCATTATTACAGCCGTTACACCCCATTTACTAAATCCACGATGTTATTTGAACATGGGAAGTAATGATTGCTCGATGTTATGTATTATTCATTAGACTATTTCTCTCTAAAATGTTTGTACACGAAAAAATTTGTATAACACGCAAGGATGGCATCGATGTATTGAGATTGAACTTCAGTGATATTACGGTTGTATGCTATTGGATAGCTTATGTTAATGCCACAGTTAAAATATTAGTCGATCGCTAACAGCAATTGCCAGCAGAGTAGACAGATGCAACACATGTGTATTTGATGACAGGATCATACTGAATGTTGCAAAGTTAGACAAGAGCCGTACAAACATTTGTGCTTTTAAAGCTATCGCATGGATGCCCTTTGAAAGCCAGGACGGCCTTTTAGCATTTGTATGTAGCTAATTTTTCGCGTAACAGAATCAATGGCAAATGTTAAGAAATCCAAACTGACTTTTTCAACCCGTCTCGTTATCCTCTGTTGTTCAGAGGTATGATGGTCTTAAACATTTACAACTTCAAGATTTATATTACCTACGCTGATATTTATTGCTTGTCTTGAATTTCCTGAGACAAGTACCTTATTGCCGGTAGTGGTCGGTCCAAATTTAATGTGCAAAATTGTCAACTTCGATACGGGATGAGACGGAATAGTCACCTCTTTTTCAGAACAGAAGAATATAGTCCTTTAAAAATTTGACAATCTTTGATAATTTCGATGGAGAATTACTATGGAATGCAGGTTTAAGAAATAATGTTTCCAAAGGCGTGCTGAATCGTTATTTTACGCACGGTCAGTGTGGGAACTTTATATTTTAGGGCGAAGTCCGCACCCTAAAATTTATAAACTTTCCCACGCTAACCGCGCGTGAAGAGCGAAGCCCGCGCCCTAAAATTTATAAACTTTCCCACGCTAACCGCGCGTGAATTAGCGATTTAGCACGCCAATGAAAACATTATTTCTATTCTATTGCACAGCTTAAATTGATTATCAACGAAGATTACAATGAAAGGTTGGTGGAAAAATATGGTAAACGTTCACAACCTTTCTTCCCTTTGTTGAAATTTGCCTTCCGCCTCAGTTGGCAGCATGCCAATATCAATGGACGAGTTTATGTGGTCTCTCAGAAGGGGGTGCAGTCTTTCTGGCACCTGAGGCTGTGTGGAACAGAATGCATACAAGCCTATTTGTGTGGCATTCTTAATCAATTTCAATATGGAACTAGCAGTTAAACTTGAGATAGAAATTACTTATTTATAAGACTTGATTAATAATATAAAACGAATGTAATACCTTTAAGCATCCGTATTCCCCATTTCGTTTGCCTGTCGGTCCCTGGTTCATTTCGTTTGGTAGCCAGATCTCTTAATTTCTCATCGTCAGCGGAGGAAAATCTACCTTTGTTCAGCTGATCGCGCTCGTGTTGTGTTTCATTCAAAACAACAAGAAGGGATTCATCATCTGAGTATCTCATAAACTCATCGATCTCCGCTTCTCTTGATAATTCATATCTGAAAGCACCTCTTGTTTCTCCTGTTGATCTGCTTCTTAGTGTAACACTCGTATGTCTCAATTGGTTTGCAAATATCTGCGATTATACATTTTCTGCCTTTAAAATAAACTAAAGCTCCTACTGCAGGGCATCCATTCAATTAGTTTATTCGATTGTACCATGACAGGCAGACGAGACTTTGTCCTGCCATTTATCAACTGCCCTGTGAAATGGATTCTCCCGAGTGAACACTTGTGCGTTTCAAGATCGAGGGTGTATATTTCATAAGTCACAAAGTTCTTAACCGTGATAAATCGTCTAATAATTGCACAGTTCTCAGTGTGTAATATGTGTAAGATTTCCTCCTTATGACTTTTGTTATTTAGTTCCTTAACTTCTCAATAAACTGACCGATTTGTCGCCAATGTCACCATACATGCAACTATGGAGTCACGCAGATGTCGCGCACCAATATTCAGGTCAGTAAACTCAAGGGCAAGGTACATGTAACTTCAATCTAAATATTAGGATATCAGAGAATTCGATTTGTTTGAGTGGCAGTAGACACATGCCATGTGTTAAAATCCTTAAATGCCAAATACAATCAAAAGTCAACGTCACGGTACCCACTCCCAAAAAAATAGGACATTATTAATAAAAAAACGTCGGTGATTATGAAGACCATAAACAACAAGCACTGCATGTTCAGAAACCCTTCTGCGTGTGCTGGGTAGGCAAGACTTGCGGTCGAAAAACAAGTGTGTGCATCAGAGATACCAAGTAATTTATGAATCCTTTTATTTTTATGGAAAGGGATGTGATTCGGTTGATAATGTTCGGTTCCATATAAAAAACACAATGCTTCTGGTCAAGACACCATAAATTTGTTATGGGATTAACGATCGTGAAACCATGGTTTACTGTGATCAAACTATGATATTTTGGCTAAAATCGTTATACTTTTCATGAGGTTTTGAGTTCCATCAAACCAATTTCCGAGCTCCTACGTTTTCATCGTCACCTGTCACATCAAAGAGTGGGCTGCCTATAGTACAGCTCTTTTGCTGAAAACAGTGATGGAGATAGCCGCACTGTATTGGTCAGAAATTCGGTTTCGATTAGGCGGATTATAATGAACGATACTATTTGGAGCTCTATATCACACGCAACAACAAGCATTGTTGATAAACTAAGATATCGACCACTCGCCCAGCCCCACGTGCATCGTACTATACCTTTAGTAACAGCCTCTGTTTGTGTGTGACTTGTTTATCCGGTCACAGTTTTGGTGGAAATGTCACAAAACGTCGACAGTACGATATTGAGGTCAATGTGGGTAACTTTAGAGAAAAAAGAAAACGTTCAAAAATACATCTTACGCTCAACGAGGCCAGAGTTGTTTACGTTTGTCTGTTTGTCTAACCTGTAGGGCCACATTTTTAGTCGAAATGTCGTGAATACAAATCTCTAGTCCGATTCAATAATCAGCCGTCATCAACTAAAGATTCCCACGTCGATAAACGATATTCGTATAACAGCATGAAACCTCGTCAGTATAGTATTGGGGTCACACAAGAAAAAAGGCATCCGACAAAAGGGAATCTAACAAAAGACATTCAACATCCACTGAAACGAGAATTTCGCCGGTTCGGCAAGGACACAGTTTTTGGTCGAAATAATAGCTATGAAACCGAAATAATGTAGTAATAAAGGCATCAAAACACTCATTACGGGCTGGGAACGTTTTTGATTGAAAAATATAAAAACTTTGTCAGCATAGCAATTGTCAGCATAAATGAGTCGAAAAGAGCGACTTAAAACCGGGTAAATCTCAGGTCTAGGCATTTACCATCCAGGGAAGTCAAGAACATGAAATTTAAGTTTACATACCATGAATACTGTAACCAATGAATGATATCCAGGCTGATATCTGAGATATAATTACACCTTATATAAGACAGACGAGTTTTGATTGGCTCTTAACCGGGGCATTTACGGCAATTCTCATCTACGAATGTCCAAATCATACTTTAAAACAGATCGAATGTCCAAATGTTAAATGTACATAGCAAATGATGACAAATTGAGAATAACATACGCTATGTCACTTTTAGAGTAAGGGTCCAAACCAATGTTCTAACTAATTAGTATGCACATCCGTGGGACCTAAAGCTATGAACAATTTAGATTTATGTTGTCCACCCTCACAGTAACAAGGTATCATTAAGGTATCAAGAAGGTCTCAATAAGGTACAGGCCATAGATCTGACATAGGTACAGGGCAGGTACAGTTAAGGCATATACCTTATCTGTACCTCCAAATTTGCCATTTGATCCAACATGAACAAGGTACAGGTAAGGTACGTTCCAAAAATGCTAATGATGCCTTAACTGTGCCTCGCTCGAATAAGGTATCAGTAAGGCACAGCAACAAGGTATCTCTAAGGTACTGTTAAGGTATAGTGTAGGTACATGAGGATAAAACCAGTTCAAGAACAAGGCACAAGTAAGGTACATCCAGAGGTACCATCAAGGTATAGGGTCTTGCGCAAGGTACCAGGAAGGTATATATATATGGTCAGCCATTTTATAGCTGGAGGTACCATTAAGGTACAGCTGAAGGTACTGGTAAGGTATACACTAGATAGGGTCAATCCAAACCAAAAGATAGCAGTAGATATACGATAGCACACCATAAAAATCAACAAATCCGATTTTAGAAAATATTTTAGTGTATTTTTTACACAAAAACAGCAATTCTTCCATACACAAAATAGCACTATGAATCATATTTACAACAACATTATTTGTCCGGCTCACTTGTTTACAGTTATGGTTTGACTGTTCTGTCTTATTCACTGTCTTTTCTTGTTGTATCCAGACATGCTATTGATTATTCTCATGTCGACATGGTAGAAAGCAAGTGAATCAAGGGGAGAGTGTGTGAATTGAAGTCGCTTTCAACAATCTATCAGTCATATAACAATGTTTGTGTCCTATTCCATTTACACCAGGAAACACAAGTGAACTAAGCGCTGATCACCACAGTCCTCTATTTCCGTTCTTTAATCCTGCGACTTTGGCGCCCATTGCCGGTTGATAACAGGGGCTGTACTTGTTGAATGTGTTGTTCAGAAAGCTGAAATGAATAAATAAACATCATTAGAAGGCTGAATACTTTTGCAGCCTGTCCGATGGCAAGTGACTGTGTGATTTCAATACCCATTGTATTAATAATGAAGGTATTTTCTACAATAGTTAAGTATCACAATATATTAATTCCTGAATATCTTCTATCTAGAATAATGTGAATGCACTATGATATCTCACGAACATACCTACGAAGTAGGGTTTGATATGATTTAAGAGTGTACTCGAGAGATGACTTGGGGGCCCTATGTGCTACCGTGAGAGAATATATATAGCAGTCTCTAATTGACAGTGGGTACTATTAACTTCCCCATCTGGTCACCACTGGTGAGTCATTAGCATGGGAAGTATTATCGCCCTTAGTCCCTATTACCCTGGACACATATCAGTCCAGCAGTGCAGCATAAGGTCACCCATCCAAGTCTTGACCGGGCTCAAAGTCGCTTAACTTCTGTGATTTTACGAGAACCAATGTGCCCAACGTGATATGTCGTATCAGGGAACCTTCAAAAGTCACAGAAAAACATACAGCCAAGGGTTCCCGATGAGTATGACCGTGCACTCGCTGAGCCATCAATAAATACTAAAACAAGAGCACAGTCTGAACTCAAAATACACCCGAAAAACATATCAGTCTGAACAGGTGAAACAGTGAATTGAAAACTGTCAGCACTGTATGGATTTACATGTGATAGTTAATGGTGACACATCGTCTCCCCCTAATGCACCTACCTACCAAACTTCAGACACGAGTGAAACTACGTTTAGAATCGCCGAGATAAAGAGGGTGTGTCTGGTCGCCATGAAAAGGGCATCAGCGAAAGCAATGCATGATATGTCTCTCCCTAATGCACCTACCTACCAAACTTCAGATCAGTAGCTTGAAATGTGTGCGATATATAGTCCGGACACGAGAGAAACTACCTTTACAATGGCTGAGATAAAGAGCGTGTGTCTGGTTGCCATGGAAACAGCCCACATGAGCGAAAGCAAAACATGACACGTCTCTCCCAAATGCACCTACCTACCAAACGTCAGATCAGTAGCTTGAAAAGTGTGCGATATATAGTCCGGACATGAAACTACCTATACAATGGCTGAGATAAAGAGGGTGTGTCTGGCTGCCATGGAAATGGCCCACATGAGCGAAAGCAACGCATGACATATCGTCTCTCCCTGATGCACCTATCTGCCAATCTTCAGATCAGTAGCTTGAAAAGTGTGCGATATACAGCCCGGAAACGAGAAACTACCTTTGCAGTAGCTGAGATAAAGAGGGTGTGTCTGGTTGCCATGGAAACAGCCCACATGCAGGTCTCAATTTAACATGTTTAAGGAGTGCTGATGGTAACCATTCAACAGGTTACCATGAATTCTACACTGGTAACCTGTGGGAACCTATTGCATAATTATTAACCTAATGTCATATTATTAGTCAAAATTATGGGGACCTGAAAATAGGTTACTACTATTTTTCATATGGCAACCTCCAGGCAACCTGAAAACAGGATACCACCTTAAATTGAGGCCTGCACATGAGCGAAGGCAACGCATGACACGTCGTCTCCCCCTAATGCACCTACCTACCAAACGCCGGGTCTGTAGTTTGAAAAGTGCGTGATATTCAGCCCAGACACAAAACGGACGGATGGACGGACGCACAGCGCCGTCCCATAACACGTCTGCTTTTACAAGCGGGCATATAAAAATAATTATAAATCAAATTTTCATCAGAAACCGGTCAGCTCAGAACTTGCTGGTAACAATGCCCTAATGCATGTTCATGCCAAAAATCAAGGTTCTAATGTGAACGGTTCTCCTTATTTTGCCGACAAAAGGATTCGGATAGACTGACTCACTTACTCACTCATTTACCGGGCAATTTCAAAATGGTGGCCTTGCTCACCCTTTATTGCCCCAGTGATGTAACCGGTCAGCGCCAGCAGTTTCCCCATAGCTAGGTCTTCAAGTGACAAGAGCGTGTTCATCAAATATCTCGCTGTTGGTCTTCCATCGCTCTGAGCAGAGGTGTTCGTCTCTGTTGACTGTTTCAGTCTTCTAGAAGGTGCATTCACATAGTGACTTGATCATTGCCTGGTGATACTGGTCCTGGTATACGAATACATCACTTCCACGTGACAGATCAACCATCTGAAACAGAGTATAAACATTTCAATGAAAGAATGGTATAAAGTACACCTCCATAAAACATGTACCAATGTACAAAATCACAGGATACATGCCTTGCTGATTTGTTAATTAATTTGCTAACAATGGATACATATACTCTCGGATATCACGCCACCTTATAAACGATAAACATTAGTATAGTGTACTCATTGTTTTATCAGCATGATCAGCCCTTAATTCCACCAGTACTCTTTTTTTCCTAGGCCAAGTCCAGAGTTGTTGCCCTTGAATTTGTCACCTTGATGAGTTTGCATGTTCAATAAAGGTGGTCATATTTTCTTGTTTTGGGGTTTGAGGCATAAACTAAACTACATACAACCAAACCACATATCATCCATGGCCGAGAATGAAATACCTATTATTAAGCTGTTTTAAATTAATATTCTGTTCTAACTGTGAATATCACAATCAGAATGACTCAGTTGCACATTATTGAGAGAAAAAAAGGAGAGCCCGTCTGTTCACTGATCTGTGACTTCAGTTGAGCAGCTACTGGGTTTATATAATTTCACTTTTCCCTAACCCTGGAGAGTAATTTGAACTCCTGATAACTGGCATAATTTTATACATATACGGTACTATACTTTCCCAGTATTCAAGCATAATGACATATTTTTCGAATACTGGGAAAATATAGTAGTACATGTAAAAAATTATGCCTTTAATGGATGACGGATGAATTATGAATGACGGACGGACGCTTGTAATTGGGCGGAAATTCCAGCAGCATGACAAACCCTGCAGTGTGTCAGCCAGGATATAAAATCTACCTGTCAAAGTATCTCATTTTGCTAGATTTGGACAGTCTACTAAATTTCCTTTCTTCATATCCCTCCCATGTTAAATTTTCAAATTCTTGTCTGTCCAAATTTGAAATTGTCTCTCCATTGGGATATATCTCTGGCTAAATCCTGTTAATGAGAAAAGACAAATACTTACACTATAAAGCTGTGCCACTGACAGAGGTAAGATCCCAGGTTTGGGTTTTGAATATCTTTCTGCCTCTGTTACTTGTACTACATGTAAGTCAGAATCTGCAAGATGAATATCAGAAGGCAATTATTATAAAACTTGATCAACATCGATAAAATATATATTATTGTATCGTATCAGTGGACATCAAAACTGAGGAATCACCTACTTAACTTGCTCAAAAATCAAATCAGGATAGTAGAAATAATTATAGACATGACACAGCTTCCTTTTTTCCGAGATATGGAAATGTCAGCAGTTAACAGACCAGGCTGCTAAGGAAACATGGGGTTATCGGACAATACGCACGAAAAGGATGAATAGCCGATCGCACTATTCAACAGTTTTTAATGGATTCATATCCACTTCAAATTTCAGTCACCTGTTGATATTCAAAAATGGATTACAGAGACACCACACGCCCTCAAAACAAGAGTTTTGGGGGTGTGGATTGTGGTATTACAGTGAAGTGTCGAAATATGGGATCTCTATATATATATAACCCCATGCTTTATATAAAAACACACAAGTTCATAAAGTTCGACTGCGGTTTGCAGTTCATTAGTCGAAGAGACCGGCAATTATTTCCTCAGATATTTGGAAATCTGTATTTGTTTTATTATGAGTACTTTGAACTCCAAACTTTGTATAGCAAGAAAGAATCATGCTCTATATCTTTGCATACTCATTCTTTAACAGCATGTCAGCCCTTAATTCGACAAGTACTCTTTTTTCCCCTTGGCCAAGACCAGAGTTGTCTGCTAGATGAGTTTGCATGTTCAATAAAGGCGGTCATATTTTTTCAGTTTTGGGGTTTGAGGCATAAACTAAATTACAGTATAACGTACAATGAAACTACATATCACCCATGACCGAGAATGAAATATCTAGCTCTGTTCTAAATTAACATTTTGTTCTAATTGTGAATATCACAATCAGAATGACTCGGTTGCACATTATTGAGAGAACAAAGGAGAACTCGTCTGTTCACTGATCTGTGACTTCAGTTGAGCAGCTGCTGGGTTATATAATTTAACTTTTCGCTATCTTTTAACAATTGAGAGTAATTTTAACTCTTGATAACTGGCATAATTTTATTCATGCACTATATTTTCCCAGTATTCCAGCATAATGACATATTCTTCGAATACTGGGAAAATATAGTACATGTATAAAATTATGCCAGCTATCACCAGTTCAAAATAGTCATGGTTTAACAGATAGGCGAAAGTGAGATTACACAACTCAGTAGCTGATCAACTGTTCTCTCAATGATGTGCAACTGAGCCATTGGATTACAGACATGGATATTCTTTAATGGACGACGGCTGAATTATGATTGATGGACCAGACGCTTGTAGATTTTATATCCGGGCTGACACACTCTAGGGTTGGTCATGCTGGTGGAAGTTCTGCCCAATTACATGTCCAAGTACCTCATTTTGCTAGAATTAGACAGTCTACTAAATTTCCTTTCTTCATATCTCTCCCATGTTAAATTTTCAAATTCTTGTCTGTCCAAATTTGAAAATGTCTGTCCGTTGGGATATCTCTGGCTACAATCCTGTTAATGAGAAAAGACAAATACTTACACTATACTGCTGTGCCACTGACAAAAATAAGATTCCAGGTTTGGGTCTTGAATATCCTGCCACCTGCGTTACTTGTACTAAGTCAGAATCTGCAAGATGAATATATTGTAGGCAATTATTATCAAACTTGATCAACATCGATAAAATATATATTATTGTATCCTATCAGTTGACATCAAAAGTGAGAAATCACCTACTTAACCTATTCAAAATTAAATCAGGACGGCAGAAATAATTATAAACATGACACGCCTTCATTTTTTCCGAGATATGGAAATGTCAATGTTTACAGACCAGGCTATTGATAAGAAAACGTGGGGTTATTGGACAATACGTACAAAAAGGACAAATAGCCCGATCGTGCTAATTCAACCTTTTCATAACCACTTCAAATTTCATTCACCCTTTGATATACAAAAATGGATTACAGAGACAGTGATCAGCTCTTCGCGGCTATCAAACCAGACCAGTGTAGCATTGGGCATTGTAGATCATGTATTGATCTACTGTCTGTCCCAGATAATATATCCGAGATGTTCTTGGCGATATTTCGGAGCGATAAACAAATATTAGACGGGAGATTTGTGGGTTATTTTTTGACACACAACGTCAAGCTTGCATGTTATAGCATTGGCAGATCAACGTCATCGTGGACCCAAAGTAACATGGTAGGTATCGGTGATCTTCGACAATTCTCAACAGATTCTAATGAGATACGTCATGGCACAAGTAAACCCATCCTCGCTAAAACCAGGGGTATCTCTATACTAGATATAGCCCCTGGTACGCTTGGGCAGTGTATCGTGTTCAACATAAAGCAACATCGTGGATATATTGACCATTCAGATCACTTGTGTATCCGTCAGTGTATCGATTCGACCTCACCTCACTGAAGGGCTTGAATTGAGTGAAATAACGCACAGATGTCTATAAAATTTCACTGATCTATCCATTAATATTTTATTGTTATGCAGGATTGGATTAAATAGTTTGCGAACAGTTTATCACAGAAAGTAAAACCCTAACGTATTTAACCATCCGCGCAGTTTTTTCTAGGTCACGTAACTGGAATGTGGGCGGAACGCGGTCTGCTATGCAAGTTGGTCAAGGGTTCGCCTTTGGCTCACAAATAGAAACCTTGATGTGAAGATGAAGTAAACCTTGCTGCCCCAAAACAACCCATGATGCAATGCATAACACTGGCAGCCCTTCTCAGATGTTTACATCAGAAAAGGTAGTGACCAGTGACATGCATGGACGTTTGTTATGGGGCAGCAAGGTTGACTTGGGTCAGATACGGGGAAAAAATTGTATTTTTTAGTTGTGTGAAGTTTCAATGTTGTACAATAAATTCTAAATTGTCTCCGAAATATTGACAAAAACGTCTCGGATATATTATTTGGGACAGACACTGAGACAGTACATAAGTTTCTTCACCTAGTTAATACTAGATACTTACAGGTATATACTTGCAAATCATTGCCTGTTGTTGTTGTTGTCAGCTGGTTGTTGTTGAATGTTGTTTGGGTATGGTGCTATATTCCCGAAATGCTGTTTGTTCTCTTATGCTTGAGAAAGTAGACGGCGCGCGGTGTTCGATCGAGCAATACGTGTTGTCCGACTCAGATCGATCGCACACGTCCACCGTCTTCCACCACCCACCCTTACATGTTGTACACAGCTCCCAGTTCCGGCGTTGTTGTTTTTCAATTTGTTGTTGTTGATGTTGTTGTACAAACAACATTTCTTTCTTCTTCACTTTTGTCGTCTACGGTATCAATATGCCTTGTAGTTCTACATCTCAACGACCGTACATTAAGAATTTGACACACAAATGCAACTTGGCTGGTTGGAACACAAGAATATAAACTTTTCTGCTAAACGGGGTGCCACGTTCAGACTAAAACTTCACAAAAATCCCCGGTACAGCAAAACGCAAAAGTAGCCTGGTTCCCTGGCAAAATTGTATATTTAAGTAATGTAACAATAATTTAGGGTACCAGGCTAGTCAAAATCGACTCCAAACAAAACATCGGCTGTTCTGTCAATTACGCTGTCGTAACAGCCGCCTGCGCAACGGGGGTTTTTTCAACCCACTGAGGCCTAGCAGGTTTTTCGTATAAAAATCTCAACTGATACTAGAGATAAATTTCTACAACTTGGCGAAGTAAAAGATAGTTCATCTGTTTAAATTATATGTTAAAATGGGAGCTAAACTATTCTCTACGGGAAGTTTTTTTGTCATTTACTTCTGTGTTAAACTTAGGCTTTTCAGAGGGAGGAAAATCCTCCAGTGACGTCATTGTAGTTACAAGCGTCTAGTCCGTCATTCATAATCCAGCCGTCGTCCATTAGAGAATATCCGCGTCCATAATCCAAAGACCTATTCCATTTTCCACATAATAGTATTAGCACCAAATTCAAAAAGACAATCATAGTATACATAAACATAGGCTTGTTTCCTGCAAGAGAGAAGCGGTCAACAGTTTTCAATGATGCCGGCAAGACATCATGATGTTCCAAAAGTATCAAATCCGTATCGCTGATCAGTATTCTTAATCCATAATATTCGTTATAGAGTCGTCATCTAAAAAAAAAGATGTATCTCAGTTACGCTTTGATTGTGACTGTTCATATGAGTACCATGAGGATCTTGAAGTACATGGGTTATTTGTCACAATCGATTTGTTATCGTTTTCTCTCTCCCTCTCGATTTAGTGGTTATGAGAATTAATAAAAAAATAAAATAAAATAAATTTGCTTCTTAATTCATAGAAATCAAAGTACGATTTTTTTTTTAAATTATGATTCTTAGATTTTGCCCTGCTTGACAGAAATGAAAATGACTTTACTTGAGTCAAAGCTGAGAGACACAGGAAAAGTGAAAAAAAGAGAAAAAAAAGAGAGAAAAAAAAGAACAAAAATATCATAATTTATTGAAATATATACTTAGGCATCTACCACCACGTATCCCTCACGCCAGGGAACTGTGCTTCTTATGAGTCGTCTTTCATGAAAGTGTCCCCAGACATAGGTGAACAATGGTCTGTCTGGGTACAAAAATGATTCTGGATGAAAGGTTTTTCGGTACGGCTACCGGTATATAAAAGCAGAAACAATATTCTTACACGAAAGACTGAACTCTGTTTACACATGTTTTCTTTGCAAACTGTGATTTGAACCTGTCAAAATGTACAATACTGTCCAGTGGAACAAATGTTAATGTTGAGAAATGCGTCGCACGCCCAATTTGTTGAAAATGAACATGTTGATAAGGTACAAGAAGGTATCGGTACATATATTTGGCTAGAGTAAATGTCTAAGTCTAGGAGGTACCAACAAGGTACACCCCTAGTTGATGTAAAAGTAACCAAGTTCATAAGGTACCAAGAAGGTACAGGGCATTGGCTTGAATAAAATTCCAAGTCTGAGAGGTACCATCAAGGTACAGTTCAATTTGATGAAAATTAAGCTAAGTAGATAAGGCACCATGGAGGTACTGGTAGAGACTTTGCCAGGTACTGATCAGGTATATACCTTCTCAAGGCACACCTACTGAACCTCAAGAGGTACTGTTGAGGTATAAACCTATTGAAGGTACAATAAGTCAACTCGGCTACAAGGTATCGTTAAGGTACACTCTAAAATTAAGGTATAATTAAGGCACATCTAAGGTACCAGCCAGGTATATACCTCTTAAAGGCATATACCTTGCTACTGTGAGGGCAGGGTCTAAAATGCGTCTTTTTATTTTCAGTCTCTTTAAACTTGCTTCCCTATACTTAGCCTACGATACATTAGCATGAAATTTTAGACTCTACAGTTCAAAAGTAAAACTTGTTCGACAGCTTGGGCTTGGTGAATCTCGCTTCTTTTGTTAATGAGAAATCTACTGCACGAAGCGCGGGAGCCCGATTGATAACAACACCTTTAATGCAATTACAACTTGTACAAACTGGGCTATTTCTATTTGCTCTCTCGCTCTCACAAGTTTTCCCGTGCTATTTTCATTGTCTTACTATGTCATTACATGTAGTTTATTGTAACTCCACACACCTGCTTTCTCTCGCCACTCGCTTCAGCCCCATTACCATTCAAATGTTTAAATGTAACTCGCAAATGCATGCAAGTATTGCACGAAACGCAACTGTGTTTATTGCTAAAACTCTGCCATTTAAAATATGCAAATACACTCTCCACACGTCTGTCCCGTGTTATTTATCGGTTTAACTTTCAGCGAAGAGAGTATACTGTTTTCAGATTGGCCCCTGTTCAAGATTGTCCGGAATTTGTTAGGCGATTTGTTACGCGACAAGACATTTTGTCACCATGTTTTTATAACAAAAGTATCTCCATTCCCAAACCAACAAAACGACGTATATTGTATAGAATACCCTTACTGTCTCAATGCAATGATCTACGCAATTGTTTGTACCACCTTACACCAATCTTACTTCATTCCTATAGTTCTCCTTTATGCGGTGTCCCTCCATATATATGTAATACGGCACGTTTTTGTTATTGTTTTATACAGTACGTGTAGATATATTAATTTGATTTTTAGACATGACTGATACAGTAAACATTGCCCCAATGAATTGCAGAGGGCTTGCTGATAAAGTGAAAAGGTGTGATGTGTTTCGTTACTTTCGAAAGAAAAAGAAATTCAATTATATGCCTCCAAGACACCCATACAGGCCCCAAAATGGAAAATATTATTAAAAACGAATGGAGATTGGACGCCTGGGTGAGCCCCTTCTCATCACAAGCTCGAGGTGTAATTATTTTATTGAACAATAACTTTGAATACAAAATAAATGAAATACAGAAAGACCCTTTGGGAAATTATTTGATTATTAATATGGAAATACACGATACCCCTGTCACACTCGTCAACCTATATGGACCTAACACTGATAAACCCTCATTTTATAATAAAATAAATGAAATCATACAGGAGTTGGGTAACCCTTCGGTTATTATGTGTGGTGATTGGAATCTAGTTTTAGACCCGGAATTAGACTCAGAAAATTACAAAAATATCAATAGCCCGAACGCAAGAGAAACAGTGCTTAATTTAATTGATACCAATGACTATATAGATACATGGAGAATTTCACATGAAAAAGAACGTAAGTATACCTGGCGTAGAAAAAATCCCCGGAAACAAGCGAGGCTTGATTTCTTCTTAACTAGTCAAGATATTTTTAATATAACAATCGAATCTGATATTAAACCGGGCTATAAAACAGACCATTCTTACATCACTCTTAAATGCAAGTTTACAAATTTAGAACTCGGGAGGGGATATTGGAAACTAAACTGTTCACTTTTAAAAGACATTGCATACTTAGAACTAGTTAAGGAAGTAATAAACCAGACCTTGGAGTATACCCCGAGTCCGTATGACCACACGAACCTTCAAAATATTCCAGTGTCTCACATAGATCTTATTATTGATGATCAGCTATTTCTAGAAACATTGTTAATGAAAATAAGGGGAGAAACTATACAATTATCATCTACGAAACGGAAAATAGAGAAGAAAAGAGAAATGGAGCTAGAAGAAAACATTGAGTTACTTGAAAATGAAATAGTAATGAATTACGTCCAAATAGAGGAGAATAAAATTAAGGAACTAGAAGATGCAAAAAAGGAACTAGAATCTATACGAAATAAAAAAATAAAAAAATAAAAGGAATAATTGCACGAACCAAAGCTCAGTGGATGGAAGACGGTGAAAAACCTTCAAAATACTTTTTAAGCTCGGAGAAAGTAAATTACACCAATAAATTGATCACAAAGCTAACATTGGATTCCGGAGCAAATATATACGATACACCCGACATTCTTAATGAACAGCGCGAATATTATAAAAAATGTACTCAAAAGATGAATCTCGAAATTTAGATACTGAAAACTTATTGAGAAACTTAAATTTCAAAAGACTAGATACAGTAGAATCGGAGAAACTAGAATCAGACGTTACATATGCAGAATTATCCAAAGCTCTACAAAATATGAAAAACGGAAAAAGTCCGGGTCTGGACGGATTCCCCGTAGAATTTTTTAAAACCTTCTGGAAGCGGTTAGGGGGTTTCATGCTGAGATCTATCAACGCCGGCTTCAATAAAGGTGAATTATCAATAACGCAAAGACAGGGAGTTATCACATGCATCCCAAAACCAAACAAACCGAGAAATTACATAAAAAACTGGAGACCAATAACTTTGTTGAATGTGAGTTGCAAACTAGCTTCTGCTTGTATAGCTAACAGGCTAAAATCTGTCCTCGATCCACTAATTCATGAAGATCAGAAGGGGTTCATTCCAGGAAGATTCATAGGGGAGAATATCAGGCTAATATATGACCTGATGTTTGAGGCAAAAGATAAAGAAATACCAGGTTTACTATTAATGATTGATTTTGAAAAGACTTTCGACTCAGTTTCTTGGACTTTCATATCTCAAGTGCTTGAATCCTTTAATTTTGGAGATAAAATGCGAACTTCGATAGAGCTATTATACAATAACAGTCAAACATGCATAATTCAGAATGGTCATCTCTCAACTTTCTTTGATAATGAACGTGGATGTAGACAGGGTGACCCAATTTCTCCGTACATATTCCTATTTTGTGCTGAAATACTGGGGACAATGGTAAGAGAAAACAAAAAGATAAAGGGTATTGAAATAAATCACACTGAATTCAAAATCAGTCAATACGCTGATGACACACAGCTAGCCCTCGACGGTTCGGAGCAATAACTGAAGGAAGCACTGAAATGTATCGACGAGTTTTATAAACATTCAGGACTAAAAATAAACGTAGATAAAACAAAAGCTGTTTGGATAGGAGCACTTACTGGGTTGGAATTAAAACTATGTCAAAATATAACTTTGGATTGGGTGAACGATTTTAATCTACTGGGCATACAATTTTCTGCTACCCATTTTTACGACATTTGGAAGATCAATTATCTTGCAAAACTGGAAGAGCTGAAAAAAGATCTGAGCAAATGGAAAATGAGAAACCTAACTTTATTGGGTAAAATCACAATAATTAAATCACTGGCACTATCAAAGCTGATTCATCTCTTTCTTGCCCTGCCAAACCCACCTGATATATTCATCACAGATTTGAATACAGTTCTATTCAATTTTATATGGAAAGGAGGTGTGGACCGTATCAAACGTGTAATTCTTACCCCCGATTATCAACTAGGAGGATTGAGAATGGTTAACGTGAGGAATCTCATACATTCATTGAAAATAACATGGATAAAACGGTTACTGTTTAAAGGAACAAAGTGGAACAATATGGTAACTGGGTCAAAAATATATGATACAGGCCCTGAATATGTAAAAATGCTCATAGCTGAAACAACTAATCCTTTTTGGAAAGATGCTTTCAAAGCTTGGTATTTACTATGCAACAAGCTCGAACACCGTGTTATCGAAGATATTTATAACGAACCTTTGTGGTACAATACTAAATGTAAAGATAGTTCTTTCTTCGTGCCCCAGTGGTATAGAAAACAAGTAAAATTCTTACGAGATATTGTTGACGTAAATGGCAAAATATTAAAATTTGAGGACTTCAAAAACAAATTTTGTATACAAGGTACTTTCCTGGAATACAATAAATTGACGACTAATATTCCAAAAGATTGGATCGAGAAATTACAAACTAACTTTGATAGCTCTTTACTAACAATGCCACCAATAACGTTATACTGTCGCTTTTTGGCAGGGCAGGTTAAGGGATGCAGACGCTACTATGATGTATTGAATTGTCAAACTGGTATTAAAATAACCTCTTTGGAGAAATGGGAAAAAGCACTAGGCCGGTCAGATCAGATAAGCTGGAACAAAGTTTTCAAAAGTGTGACTCATTGTACCAAATACACCATCCTCAGAGACACCCAGTATAAAATTTTACACAGAATTCTCCCAACAAAAAGCTTTCTGCATAAAATTGGAATATTAGATTGTAATTTATGTGACCATTGTAAGCAAGAGCCAGAGACATTGGAGCATCTGTTTCTCATTTGTCCAGTTGTTAAGAATCTTTGGGACAGTCTTGAAGGGTGGCTGA
The DNA here is from genome assembly GCA_036873755.1 of Hanleya hanleyi. Lineage (NCBI taxonomy): Eukaryota > Metazoa > Mollusca > Polyplacophora > Lepidopleurida > Hanleyidae > Hanleya > Hanleya hanleyi. The sequence goes on from JAVTVY010037484.1 coordinate 164,709, forward strand.
AAACTGAAATTGGAATGCTGGGTGACATCGGGGCAGACAAAAAAATCTTAGGATTTGACCACAAACAGTGTAACATAAATACATTGCTGTTGCTAACCAAAAAATACATATTCTCGTCAAAGCTTAATTTAAAAGCCCTTCAAAATATATTGTACCAGAACTACTGCACAGAAAAATATACTGCCGTAACAAGCGGGAAAATAGAAAAATTCAAACAGAAATGGGCGCTCTTTGAAAACTTCTTCAAAACATATAGCACTTCAAACGAGTAAAAAAAATTCAAGGCAACAGTTAATGGTGTCCACAGTGTTTATGTTTTGGTGGCAATTTATATATGTTGGTTTAGTATGAGGGGAAGCAGGTGTGTCGAGATTTTAAACATTGTGGAAAGCTGACTTACGAGAGATGTTATTTTCGAGTCATCTTCGCATATCCAAATTGAAAATTACACGTGTTTCCTTGGCTGAACATTATCTGATCAAAATACGGATTCGGTGGTGTCATAGCTCTCTAAATATTCCGTTGTCCATATCAGGAGAAGCGCAATGTATGACCTCTTTAAATTTCAAATTTGATTGACTATTCGAAAGAAATTAACATCAATACAGTCACAACTTGCCATATTTGGAAATCATACAGGCAAACATCAAAGAAAATCCTCGTTGCACGGTGTTGACCAACTCCTATCCTGATTGACTACATGACATCACGTGTCTCCCGGTTTGAACAATCTACTCTATTCATTGAGTCAGGTAAAAGACACAACGTTAGTGTAGTGTTTAACTTGAAATGTGAGGATGTATTCAAGTATGCATGCACAAAGTATGTTTATTTGTATTATTGTTTTTTAATATGAATAAAAAAAGTCATTCTCCCGCGACTGTCAGGGGCAGAGGGAAATTTGCCTTCCGTTGCCATGGCAGCGGGGTATTTGCCTAAAAGTATTTGCCGAATTATCCCGCCGCCGAATTATATCCCCTGATGGCGATGTTCGCCGTCGTGTTTGTAAACAAACATGGCAGCGTCCACAGACGACAGATTTGAAACGTTTGCTGGCGATGAGATCGACTCGTTTCTGAGTAGCAACAATCCTAGAAACACAGAAAGTCGACTAAATTCGCTGTGAAACTACTGAAGGACTACTGTAGAGAAAAAGGCGGAGCAACATACTTTGAAATTCTCCCGACAAACGAACTTAGTGCGCTACTCAAAGAATTCTACGTGAAGTCCTTCAACAGATATCCCAAAAACCCGCCGCATAAGAAAACATATGACATGTTGTCCAATGGTGAATTCATTGAGGCTAATGTTGCCTTCAAAGGTAGGTGTAAACAACTACGTTCAGAAGGAAAGGGGGGAGTTCAGCACAAGTCTGTCGTTGCAGATTGGATATATAGAAACTGTACAGGCACTTTTACGTATTCAATATCGCCATCCCGAATGGACTGTTGAACAAAGTTTGGTTTGAAATAGTTCTCTATTTCTGTCGACCAGGGCAAGAAAACCTGAGGGACCTCACGTCGGATGATTTCGAACTGAAAACGGATGACCAGGGAAACCAGTATGTGAGCAAAATTTTGTCTGAATTAACAAAAAATCACCAGGGCACAGCAAATGAAGAATTTGAACCTGAAAGTGGGAGACTGTACGGTACTGGAAAGGAATTTTGTCCTGTCAAGTCTTTCTCGAAGTATCTTGAGAAACGAAACCCGGATTGTCAGGCATTATTCCAGCAACCACGAGATTCATTTTGTGATGAAGACGAAGTTTGGTTCGAAAATGAACCTCTTGACAAAAACACCCTAGCCAGCACGATGCCACGTATCTCCGAAGCGGCGAAACTGTCAAAGCCATACACCAACAATTGTGTGTGTGCCACTTGCATAACTGTGCACAGTGAAGCAGGTTTTGAAGCACGTCACATCAGTACCATATCGGGTCACAGAAATATACAGAGCATCAAACATTACTGTTTCGACACTGCGCGCCGTCTACTTTCTCAAGCATAAGAGAACAAACAACATTTCGGGAATATAGCACCATACCCAAACAACATTCAACAACAACCAGCTGACAACAACAACAACAGGCAATGATTTGCAAGTATATACCTGTAAGTATCTATTAACTAGGTGAAGAAAATTATGTACTGTCTCAGTGTCTGTCCCAGATAATATATCCGAGACGTTTTTGTCAATATTTCGGAGACAATTTAGAATTTATTGTACAACATTGAAACTTCACACAACTAAAAAATACAATTTTTTTCCCGTATCTGACCCAAGTCAACCTTGCTGCCCCATAACAAACGTCCATGCATGTCATTGGTCACTACCTTTTCTGATGTAAACATCTGAGAAGGGCTGCCAGTGTTATGCATTGCATCATGGGTTGTTTTGGGGCAGCAAGGTTTACTTCATCTTCACAACGTCAAGGTTTCTATTTGTGAGCCAAAGGCGAACCCTTGACCAACTTGCATAGCAGACCGCGTTCCGCCCACATTCCAGTTACGTGACCTAGAAAAAACTGCGCCGATGGTTAAATACGTTAGGGTTTTACTTTCTATGCTAAACTATTCGCAAACTATTTAATCCAATCCTGCATAACAATAAAATATTAATGGATAGATCAGTGAAATTTTATAGACATCTGTGCGTTATTTCACTCAATTCAAGCCCTTCAGTGAGGTGAGGTCGAATCGATACACTGACGGATACACAAGTGATTTGAATGGTCAATATATCCACGATGTTGCTTTATGTTGAACACGATACATTGCCCAAGCGTACCAGGGGCTATATCTAGTATAGAGATACCCCTGGTTTTAGCGAGGATGGGTTTACTTGTGCCATGACGTATCTCATTAAAATCTGTCGAGAATTGTCGAAGATCACCGATACCTACCATGTTACTTTGGGTCCACGATGACGTTGATCTGCCAATGTTATAACATGTAAGCTTGACGTTGTGTGTCAAAAAATAACCCACAAACCTCCCATCTAATATTTGTTTATCGCTCCGAAATATCGCCAAAAACATCTCGGATATATTATCTGGGACAGACAGTAGATCAATACATGATCTACAATGCCCAATGCTACACTGGCCTGGTTTGATAGCCGCGAAGAGCTGATCACTGTCTGTAATCCATTTTTGTATATCAAAGGGTGAATGAAATTTGAAGTGGTTATGAAAAGGTTGAATTAGCACGATCGGACTATTTGTTCTTTTTGTACGTATTGTCCAATAACCCCACGTTTTCTTATCAATAGCCTGGTCTGTTAACATTGACATTTCCATATCTCGGAAAAAATGAAGGCGTGTCATGTTTATAATTATTTCTGCCGTCCTGATTTAATTTTGAATAGGTTAAGTAGGTGATTTCTCACTTTTGATGTCAACTGATAGGATACATTAATATATATTTTATCGATGTTGATCAAGTTTTATAATAATTGCCTACAATATATTCATCTTGCAGATTCTGACTTAGTACAAGTAACGCAGGTGGCAGGATATTCAAGACCCAAACCTGGAATCTTATTTTTGTCAGTGGCACAGCAGTATAGTGTAAGTATTTGTCTTTTCTCATTAACAGGATTGTAGCCAGAGATATCCCAACGGACAGACATTTTCAAATTTGGACAGACAAGAATTTGAAAATTTAACATGGGAGAGATATGAAGAAAGGAAATTTAGTAGACTGTCCAATTCTAGCAAAATGAGGTACTTGGACATGTAATTGGGCAGAACTTCCACCAGCATGACCAACCCTAGAGTGTGTCAGCCCGGATATAAAATCTACAAGCGTCTGGTCCATCAGTCATAATTCAGCCGTCGTCCATTAAAGAATATCCATGTCTGTAATCCAGTGGCTCAGTTGCACATCATTGAGAGAACAGTTGATCAGCTACTGAGTTGTGTAATCTCACTTTCGCCTATCTGTTAAACCATGACTATTTTGAACTGGTGAAAGCTGGCATAATTTTATACATGTACTATATTTTCCCAGTATTCGAAGAATATGTCATTATGCTGGAATACTGGGAAAATATAGTACATGAATAAAATTATGCCAGTTATCAAGAGTTAAAATTACTCTCAATTGTTAAAAGATAGCGAAAAGTTAAATTATATAACCCAGCAGCTGCTCAACTGAAGTCACAGATCAGTGAACAGACGAGTTCTCCTTTGTTCTCTCAATAATGTGCAACCGAGTCATTCTGATTGTGATATTCACAATTAGAACAAAATGTTAATTTAGAACAGAGCTAGATATTTCATTCTCGGTCATGGGTGATATGTAGTTTCATTGTACGTTATACTGTAATTTAGTTTATGCCTCAAACCCCAAAACTGAAAAATATGACCGCCTTTATTGAACATGCAAACTCATCTAGCAGACAACTCTGGTCTTGGCCAAGGGGAAAAAAGAGTACTTGTCGAATTAAGGGCTGACATGCTGTTAAAGAATGAGTATGCAAAGATATAGAGCATGATTCTTTCTTGCTATACAAAGTTTGGAGTTCAAAGTACTCATAATAAAACAAATACAGATTTCCAAATATCTGAGGAAATAATTGCCGGTCTCTTCGACTAATGAACTGCAAACCGCAGTCGAACTTTATGAACTTGTGTGTTTTTATATAAAGCATGGGGTGTCTCTGTAATCCATTTTTGAATATCAACAGGTGACTGAAATTTGAAGTGGATATGAATCCATTAAAAATGTTGAATAGTGCGATCGGCTATTCATCCTTTTCGTGCGTATTGTCCGATAACCCCATGTTTCCTTAGCAGCCTGGTCTGTTAACTGCTGACATTTCCATATCTCGGAAAAAAGGAAGCTGTGTCATGTCTATAATTATTTCTACTATCCTGATTTGATTTTTGAGCAAGTTAAGTAGGTGATTCCTCAGTTTTGATGTCCACTGATACGATACAATAATATATATTTTATCGATGTTGATCAAGTTTTATAATAATTGCCTTCTGATATTCATCTTGCAGATTCTGACTTACATGTAGTACAAGTAACAGAGGCAGAAAGATATTCAAAACCCAAACCTGGGATCTTACCTCTGTCAGTGGCACAGCTTTATAGTGTAAGTATTTGTCTTTTCTCATTAACAGGATTTAGCCAGAGATATATCCCAATGGAGAGACAATTTCAAATTTGGACAGACAAGAATTTGAAAATTTAACATGGGGGGGATATGAAGAAAGGAAATTTAGTAGACTGTCCAAATCTAGCAAAATGAGATACCTTGACAGGTAAATTTTATATCCTGGCTGACACACTACAGGGTTTGTCATGCTGCTGGAATTTCTACCCAATTACAAGCGTCCGTCCGTCATTCATAATTCATCCGTCATCCATTAAAGGCATAATTTTTTACATGTACTACTATATTTTCCCAGTTATCGAAAAATATGTCATTATGTTTGAATACTGGGAAAGTATAGTACCGTATATGTATAAAATTATGCCAGTTATCAGGAGTTCAAATTACTCTCCAGGGTTAGGGAAAAGTGAAATTATATAAACCCAGTAGCTGCTCAACTGAAGTCACAGATCAGTGAACAGACGGGCTCTCCTTTGTTCTCTCAATAATGTGCAACTGGGTCATTCTGTTTGTGATATTCACAAATTATGCCAGTTGTCACGAGTCAAAATTACTCTCCAGAGTCAAAAGATAGGGAAAAGTGAGATTATATAACCCAGTAGCTGCTCAAGTGAAGTCACAGATCAGTGAATAGACGGGCTCTCCTTTTTTTCTCTCAATAATGTGCAACTGAGTCATTCTGATTGTGATATTCACAGTTAGAACAGAATATTAATTTAGAACAGCTTAATAATAGGTATTTCATTCTCGGCCATGGATGATATGTGGTTTGGTTGTATGTAGTTTAGTTTATGCCTCAAACCCCAAAACAAGAAAATATGACCACCTTTATTGAACATGCAAACTCATCAAGGTGACAAATTCAAGGGCAACAACTCTGGACTTGGCCTAGGAAAAAAAGAGTACTGGTGGAATTAAGGGCTGATCATGCTGATAAAACAATGAGTACACTATACTAATGTTTATCGTTTATAAGGTGGCGTGATATCCGAGAGTATATGTATCCATTGTTAGCAAATTAATTAACAAATCAGCAAGGCATGTATCCTGTGATTTTGTACATTGGTACATGTTTTATGGAGGTGTACTTTATACCATTCTTTCATTGAAATGTTTATACTCTGTTTCAGATGGTTGAGCTGTCACGTGGAAGTGGTGTATTCGTATACCAGGACCAGTATCACCATGTGAATGCACCTTCTAGAAGACTGAAACAGTCAACAGAGACGAACACCTCTGCTCAGAGCGATGGAAGACCAGCAGCGAGATATTTGATGAACACGCTCTTCTCACTTGAAGACCTAGCTATGGGGAAACTGCTGGCGCTGATCGGTTACCTCACTGGGGCAATAAAGGGTGAGCAATGCTACCATTTTGAAATTGCCCGGTAAATGAGTGAGTAAGTGAGTCAGTCCATCCGAATCCTTTTGTCGGCAAAATAAGGAGAACCGTTCACATTAGAACCTTGATTTTTGGCATGAACATGCATTAGGGCATTGTTACCAGCAAGGTCTGAGCTGACCGGTTTCTGATGAAAATTTGATTTATAATTATTTTTATATGCCCGCTTGTAAATGCAGACGTGTTATGGGACGGCGCTGTGCGT